>ML793550.1:206372-231684 GCA_009831015.1 Picea engelmannii
TTTTTAGATGCTGAAACACCGTTGTAGCTTATGCTGAAACACCAAGCTGTAGCATAAGCTGAAACACCAGTGCTGAGTATATGCTGGAACACCAGGCTGAGTATATGCTGAAACACAGTGCTGAGCAGATGCTGAAACACCAGGCTGTAGCATATGCTGATGCTGAAACACCGCTGTGAGCAGATGCTGAAACACCAGGCTGTAGCATATGCTGATGCTGAAACACCACTGTGAGCAGATGCTGAAACACCAGGCTGTAGCATATGCTGAAACAGTGCTGAAACTAAATTTAGCATTTAAATTTGACTGAAAAATCAGCGAGACTGAAACTGGGTGGGATTTTGAAAAATTAACATAATGTCCCCAGCCACCCAACACGTCGGGAAACGCCACATAGGAACAACTTTTTTCCCTGATACCATTTTGTAACATCCACGACCACCAACGGTCGGGCCATGCTACTCATAGAAACAACAATTATCATATGCATATAAATATAAACATAAACAAACAACATATTATGTTCATACATATATTAATGTGGAAATAACAATAAGCCTACACATACAACATATACAAGCATTACTCATCAATTATAACACATGTACATATACAAAGCAAGTAAATGAACATAAAAGTGGTACTTATATTTTAATAGAATACCATCAAATGCATGCAGACCTTCCACGAACCTCTCAGCCTTAGACCACACTGCTCATCACTCTCGGCAATGGGTCACCCCTGAGCTGGGACTAAACTCCACCCAGGTAAAGGGGATTCCTAGGCTAGGTTGAAGCTACGGGAACTACACAGTACAACATGAAGGATTTCCTCCAAGGATTCACTTACACCCACAGCTCACAAAATATCATTCCCCACATGCCTGTCCCACCCTAGGATTATACACCTTCATTATCCAATAGTCCATCAGTTGTTACACCTCCCTTTCCTTGGGCTTCAACAACAGGCTAAATCAGGAATTCTCATATATTTGCAGCTGCTATTGGACTCCATCCAGGATAACTCACTCCCCCAACAAACTCTCTCTCACCTGGAGAGAGTTTCTCACAGGGCTGACAACCTTCTTCTTCAATCAAAACAAACTCTTTCTCACTTGGAGAGAGAAATGCACTTTCTCTCACCTAGAGAGAGTTGCTCACAGGTCTGACAACCTGCTTCTTCAATCACAACAAACTCTCTCTCACCTGGAGAGAGTAGTGCACAGGCCTGACAATCTATTTCTTCAAACTAGCTCTTATGCAAATACAACAACATCATTTGACTAACACACATGTGATGGTAACAACTGAAAGGTGATGGTAACAACCAAAACAAGTAAGGACCTAGAATATGGAAGCAAGGCATGTTCATCCAAGGAACTGTGTTGGCAACAACATCCAACTACTAAGACATAGTACGGGCTCAAGAAAATACAGGTGCACCCGAATTCACAGGAAATACACAGGATAACTCAATTCTAACTGCAAGTTTCAGAGGTTCATGATGGCAGAGGTCAACAATGGAGGTATTGGTTCCCTCTGTGCCTGCATGGGTGACTGGGGAGAATGGACAGCCACTCCCAAAATATTAATAATTCCCACTTATAATTGCATGTGTCTGAGGTGAAACATGCTGCTCCTGAAGCACGTTCCTCTCCACTTGGAGTTTGTTCCTCTCCCCGAAGGAACTTAGGGTAATTGGATTTATTTCCCAAACCTTAGTCTTTTAAGGAATTAATAATATAATATTATTCCCTTAGAGGTAATCCCTTTAGCTTAGCCCCTTTTCCTAGCCTCTTAGCCCCTTCCCTTTCCCTACCTAGTGGATATTAGTCCCCCATTATATTTTATCGTGGTCGGTCTACATGTAGTGATGTATTTATATTAAATATATGAGTATTTACACATATATAATAATAGGCTCATTGACCATTTCATCTAGGCTCTCTGGACTAATCATCACATAAGCCTCCTGCCTTATTATAACTTAGCTCACTAGACTATCAAACATGTTTACAATTCATAATTACAACTGGGGCTCTCCCATGGGATATTACAATCCCCTCCCCTTATTTTTGCACTGTCCTAAGCAAAACTTGTTTATACATATATAATTCAAAAAAAATCTTCAAAAAGCTCCAAGCTTTAGCTATTGGAAGCCTATTATCCACATGGTGCTCTACTTTCCAACACCAATTCTGGTGTTCACACTGCAGTTGGAATTCATTTGCTCTACTCTATAGATTTTTTTCA
The DNA here is from genome assembly GCA_009831015.1 of Picea engelmannii. Lineage (NCBI taxonomy): Eukaryota > Viridiplantae > Streptophyta > Pinopsida > Pinales > Pinaceae > Picea > Picea engelmannii. Next base: position 208,625 of record ML793550.1, read on the forward strand.
AGAAGAATCTAGCTCACTGTACCATTTGACACACCCTCCTTATGGTAGCTACCATGCCATAAGCATTTCTGATTTGCCTCTTCCTTTTTTAACTCACCCTTCCAGGCTCAGGTATCCTTTCATTGCTACACAGTTCGTCAGCGATCCATCTTGCCAAGGCTTTGACACGCAAGGAGAGTGCCAACCCACTACTAGAGCCTCTCACCAAGGTCCTCCATTAAAGGGTTTCAGTGTCTCTATCAGTAGTTCTTCTTCCATCACTCTCACTTTAGCCAATATTGTCTCATTTGCATCACACACATGTAGTTATCATGAGAAAACATAAAATAATTTATTTAGAAACTCAAACTTACTTCAAAGGGAATTCATCTTTTCCCCAAAACATGAAATTCTATTTCACAATTCTTCTTGGTTGTTGCCATATTATGAATGCAGCCTTCCTTGTGGTTTTCCACAAGCACCAAAATGCATACCATTTTTCCTACAATGTTTCATCTTGCATACAACCAACAAATTGACAATGTTGGCTCTTGACCAAGGTTTAAGGAACACTTGGTCATATTTGACCATTTTTGGGACTTTGAAAGCCTGTCAAAGATGGAGCACAAGGAGAAGCGAAGATCGTGGAAGCTAGACCCCCTTTTTGGGTCATTTTTGGGTTTTGGGGGATAATGTAACGGGACTAGGATGTCAACCCATGGGTTTACCCATGTTTAGGCCCCTTTTTGTAATATATAAGTAGAAGTCTAGGCTATGTAAGAAGGGGACCTTTTTGGGGACACTTGAGAAGTGGCTTAGTGCTAAGAGTTGATCTATGTGATATACTTGCAGAGCTGAGTGAAAGTATTGTAAGTTTTAAGTGCACGGATTGTAAGAAGGTTTTATGCTTAGAGATACTCGAGGAAGGAGGATCTAGCGAGCTGTGTAGATCTCTTGTCACACGCGGAGCAGGTTTTGAGGCTCTGTGCTTGTAACCTATTGGCTAGGAATAATAGAGAAGAAGAGTTGGTGGACGTAGCCCCAGGGTGGGGGTGAACCACCTAAATCTGTATGTCATGCTTTGTGTTGTTACTTATATGTGTTTTCCTTCTCTTGCTAAGTGTTATGACATGTTTAGATATATTTGCTTATGCTTTGTGCTTATTAGATGTGTATAGATGGTAGATTTGATGTGTATGAAGTTGCTAAGTGCTTGGTCTACCAGATCCGACCTGTTGTATGCTGTTAAGTGTTGAATCATCTTAGATCTAAGTATATACTACAATGATTTGTGTTATCTGCGGAGTGAGATAAGGGTTAATTCGAGGTGAACTATTGATGCTAAGTGCTTTGTTAAGTGTGTAATCACAGATCTGGATCCGAACTAAGGTTGTAGACACCTGAGTCTTGCAACCAGCCCTATCTCTACCTCGGGTGAGACTTCATCTGCTTCGCAAGTGTTGTCAAAAGGGATGGTAGTTAGGGTTTTGTTGGTGCTTTGTTGTAGCATTGAACCTTGGGTCTACCCCTGTGCCAACAGTTAGTATTTCCTATACATCATAATTCAACTGCAATATGTCAAAACCTTATGCAGTGATATTACAATTGCTTGCACCTAGAAATTCAATCACAATTACCAAACAATTTAATAAAATAGAACGACTCATCATTCTATGCATATGCTTGTTCATAATTAATATCTGTAATTTCTTTACTTTTTTTTTCTTTTTTTTGAACAAGAATTTTTTTTGTAGTCAATGCTTACATGACTACTTGAATTGAACTTCCTTGTCGCAATTTCTGTCAAATCCTGAAATGTCCTCAACTTCATGGGTTAGCAACATTTCAGTTGTTCGTAACAATTATTCCCATGCCATAATATATATGCATGTACTTACAAAACACATTCCACAAATTCATTTAAGTATACAATTATATCACTTACCATGCATGAGTGCAATTCTCAATGCATATTTATTCAATGCACCTTGCATTGAATTAAAGAATGCTCTTTATCTCAATCATGTATCTCACCATCCATAAGTTGGAATTATGGCCAATGTCTTGACACATTCCCCACAAACTTCCTATTGTCTTCCCAATTAATTGGATGCCTTCCTTTTCAGCCTGAACACTACACCAAGAATATAATTCTGTGGTGTTCTTTAGTGTTAGCAAAAAGGTTGCAGTCCAAATTTTATTTAGGGATAGGAATATTTTGGTACCTATGTGGTTCATAACCTTTCCATATCCATACTTTTCCATATCCAACCATGTTCTGGTCTCATACATGACTAGCTTTGTTGGCATTCATTCCTATAACAAGTTCTTATCTTTTATTTTTTTGGTTATTACCCCATAACCAAATTAACATGACATTCTACTATGTCAGTGTGTGCATTCAAAAGCTAAAAAGATTTTAATTAATATAGGCCTTCAACCTTTACAACATCCAGTGGTATGTATTCAAATAATTTAATCATGTGATTTTATAAAATAACTCTAGCTAAGGAATTTCTTACCTAAATTCCCTTCAGTAATTATGCAAAAAGAATAATAAAAACTCACACATGCATGACTTCCATTAATAAATTTGATGTTACCTATATGGTTGATGGAAGTAGAATATTTCATGCTTCTTTTATCAAACCTAACCAACCTTCAAGTTTTTGTTTCTTCCTTCCATATGTAACAACATCACCAACAACACTTGCAAACATGCAAGCATTCTTTCCTCTGGCTGACCCAACAAGCCATAACATACTTGCTGCCATAGAAATTGCAGCAACTTCTTTCTCCCTATAAAACTTTTCCTTGTTGATACCAGAAGTCTACAATTCTTCCTAGATTCTTGTATCTTCTTGTGCTCCCAATGTAATCATTGTACATGATTATTTCTGACCTGAGAACTTTCTAGCCAAATCACTCTTGGATGATTTTTCATTTATATTCCCAAACTAAGTTGATATTAACCTTTTGCTTTCATTAATTTCCTGAATCCAACTATCCCAACTCGTACTTGGATGAATTAAATTCCAAACAAAGTTGTTTTGTAGACTCTGGATTCTTCAACATCCAGTTACTCTTCAGGACTGAACTTCTTCAGACCATTCCTGATGGAATACTTTAGTACTTGAGGTTTTCTTGTACTCTTCACTTCCCTTTTCCAACTAGCCTCAAACCTAACTTTCCTAGGCAATCTCTAGCATATTGTAAGGATGCACACATGCCTCCTTTTCTAGCTGCATATAATTAACTAAAAGTACTTCTTTCACATTACCATCATAGCTTCAAGTGATACCTCCAACCTTTTGGGTTGTTACTCATGGCTCTGTGTTACGTAAGATGGATTCTTTTCATGCACCATATTCTCTTCATTCAAAACCATGCATAAATCTGTTTCTTCTTCCTAGTTCCTTATTAATTTCTCTTTAGAAGTCACTTCACTTTTAAATTAGTATTGACTTGATATCTTCATTCTCTTATAGAAATACCTTCACACCTTTGGAGTGCATCAACAATCCTCTACTATTATAGATTTCCTTCCTAGAGTGTTGACATGCATTCCTATTAGCTGGATATCTATCTCATGATTTCTTCTTCCATTATATTAGGATGTTCTTGGACTTGACTCCATCCATGAGTTTTTTCCTTGTCTACTTTGCATCATTGCCATCACATATAATGCTGATATTAATTTTCAACATTCCATTATTATTTGGATTCCTCTGATTCAGCTCCTGCATGAACGAATTATAATTCCAGTCATGTTCTCTGAGTAACCTTGGTTAGTTAACACCAAATTATTTCTTGAAGCAATTTGATTTAGCCTTCTAACATGCATATTCATGCCATGCTTCCACTATGCATTCTGATAGTAATAATGGTGGTGCTATCTCCAATCTGTAGGGCTGATCCTTGGAGATGTCACATCTTATCTCCAAACTCTTTCATATTCCATAAATCCTTCCTTCCTTATTCCCATTCTTTGCATCTCCATATAAAATTATGGTTCATGCATTATCATGTATCGCAGATGGCTTTCTCCACCTAGATTTCACATTGGATGTGCAAATATTGTCACCTGGACTATCTTCCCAAAAAAAGAATTCCTATTGGGGTTTCCATGCTTCTTATTGAACCCAACATCCGATCCAATGAATTATGAAAAATCTTAGATGTAGAATAAAGAACTTTTCCCTATCCTTCTTCCTTATTTATTCTATTTGAAGACATCTCTAGCACTTTTTTTGTTTGAATGCAACCATTACATCTAGAATCCTATTTCTGAGACCTTTCCAATCATAGATTCCTTGCTCAATTCTGAGCCTTGAGAAGAACGCTATGATTATTTAAAACTCGTGCTTCTTCTCTGATGCACTTCTTTTGCAGCGATCTCTTTTCTCTAAGTTATTGGCTATTAGATATTTGTTAGACCCTATCATAAAGTTACCAGATCTTCAGTATTCTTTTGATGTAGGTTCGAACCAGACGAAACCCATGGTCTTCCTTCCTAACCCCTTTTCCCTTTTTTAACACAGTTTTTGGGCACTAGCCCTTTTTATTCATCCCCCAATTGCATGTGACCACGTGTTGTGACCCAGTGCTATCAGATAGGTGCTTATCTAGAGCCTTGAGAGATTTGGGGCTTCGTAACTTCAGCTTCGGAAACTCTTGCTACTTCGTGCCTTATTTCTCCCGAACAGAGAATTGGCAAACTTCACGAAGTGGGGTGGATCAATGGTCCACAGCTTCCTCAACAACCGACGGTTGGGATTTATTACGAAACTCCAGGCTTCATAAGTTCTGGGCTATCCATACTCTCCAACCTTTCGAAGTGCCCAGTCTCTGAACTATGGTATCGGTTGCCATGAACCTTCTCCTGATAAACGATAAATATTAAATTCGGCCTCCAGGAGTTATCGAATAAACTCAAATGCAACACAATTCCTCCAGAGTACCAAGTCTCCAGACCTTGGGATCAGGTGCCACGCGTCCACTCGGGCCCACAATTTATGTGCTTGAACTAATCAATTTAAAAAATGTCACATCAACTTTAGTAGTTTTCAAATTGTGGGGACAGGGCTTGGTGGGTTTGGAGTAACCCATCGATCATTCCCCAATTGTCCTCATGCTGACACATACCCCTTCTGGGAAACTGTTGTTTGGATTGAGGGATCACCTTGTAGAATTATCTACCACGCAACTTCTATCTCTGCAATGCCTCTCAGCCATCGATCTTGATAGATCATGATCAAAGTTAATACGATTCCAATCCAACTAACTTCTTCACCAAGTTTAACTACCTTGTGCCACCACCAGGAGTGCCACATTGCAGGACACATGAATTCGACACGTGGTCCAATCAGGCGAGTGACATATGTCACATTCTAATTGTATTTCTATCGTACAAAGGTTATTAAATTGTTGACATGTGGCACACATCCCATGTGTCTGCATCATCCTTGGTGATGTCAGCATGGCCACATCACTTTGGGACTTCGAGACTTCAAGATATTTTACCTTAGCATTCCTCAAATCTCCCGAATGATGAATTCTGAATGATTGTGAGATCCTTTACTCACAACCACTTATGCGTAGATCTGACGGATGATATCCACTTTTTACCATGTGCCTTACCTTCTACTCTTGCTTGATCTAAGGCTATGAAGGGTTTGCCTTCTCCTGAACAGATCCTACAGTCCAATTTCAACCTCGTGACTCCATACAATGATTGTTGTAGCTCATTTCTCTGTTGCCATTCCATAAACCGTTATACCTCCTAAGCTTCAAACATGGCCAAGGTGTTCTATTGGCACCCTAGAATGCTCTGAAATTCAAATTTTGTCCTTTTCAACAACAATTTTTGTTGATATTTTGATTCCATAACCACTTATATGACCTAATTCAGGCTCAGTGTCGAAAACTGGGCTCTGAACTTCAATTTTGTCCATTTTGAAAATAATTTACTTTTGAAACCTTCTCTTCAACTTCCACTTTCCTCGCCCATACAGACTCAGTGTTGAAACCATGGCTCTGATACTATTTTGTAATGTCCTCGACCACCAACCCCTATTAGGTAGCGCTACCTAACGACTGAATCATTGCTTTTCTCTACTCTGATACCATTTTGTAACACCCCCAGCCACTCCAGTCGGGCCATGCTACTCATAGAAAAAACAATTATCATATGCATATAAATATAAACATAAAAAGACAACATATTTTGTTCATACATAGATTAATGCAGAAATATTAATAAGCCTACACATACAACATATACAAGCATTACTCATCAATTATAACACATGTACATATACACAACATGTAAATGAACATAAAAGTGGTACTTATCTTTTAATAGAAGACCATCAACTGCGTGCAAACCTTCCACGAACCTCCTAGACATCAACCACACTACTCATCACTCTCAGTAGTGGGTCACCCCCGAGTTGGGACTAAACTCCACCCAGGTAAAGGGGATTCCTAGGCTAGGCCGAGGCTACGAGAACTGTACAGGAACTGCACAATACAATAGGAAAAATTTCCTCCAAGGAGTCACTTATTCCCACAGCTCACAAACTCTCATTCCCCACATTCCTATCCCACCCTAGGAGTGTACACCTTCACTGTCCAACATTCCATTGGTTGCTACACCTCCCTTTCCTTGGGCGTCAACAACAAGATGGATCAAGAATTCTCATAGCTCTGTAGTTGCTACTGGACTCCCTCCAGGAGAACTCACTTCCCCAACAAACTCTCTCTCACCTGGAGAGAGTTGCTCACATGCCTAACCACCTACTTCTTCAATCACAACAAACTCTCTCTCACCTGCAGAGAGTAGCGCATAGGCCTGACAACCTGCTTCTTCAAACCATCTCTTAAGAAAATAGAACAACAACATTCGGCTAACGCACAGGTGATGGTAACAACCGAAAACATGTAAGGACGTATAATATGGAAGCAAACCATTCTCAACCAAGGAACTGGGTTGGCATCAACATCCAACCGCTAAGACACAGTACGGGCTCAAGAAAATACTGGTGCGCTCAGCTTCACAAGAAATACACAGGATAAATCAAGTTTAACTATAGGTTTCATATGTTCACGATGACGGAGGTCACCAATGGATGTACTGGTTCCCCCCATGCCTTTGTGGGTGCCTGGGGTGAATGGCCAGTCGCTCCCAAAATAGTAAGAATTTCCACTTATAATTGCATGTGTCTGAGCTGACACATGGTGCTCCTGAAGCGCGTTCCTCTCCCCAAAGGAACTTAGGGTAATTGGGTTTATTTTCCAAACCTTAGTATTTTAAGGAATTAATAATATAATATTATTCCCTTAGAGGTAATCCCTCTAGATTATCCCCTTTTCCTAGCCTCTTAGCCCCTTCCCTTTCCCTACCTAGTGGATCTTAGTCCCCCATTCTCTTTTATCATGGTCGGTATACACACAGTGATATATTTATATTAAATATATGATTATTTACACATATACAATAATAGGCTCACTGGCCATTGCATATAATCTCTCTGGCCTAATCATCACATAAGCCTCCTGGCTTATTATAACTCGGCTCACCAGCCTATCAAACATGTTTACAATTCATATTTACAACTAGGGATTTGTCGGGGGATATTACATCGAAGATTATATCACACAAGTAGAATGGCACCATTGATAGTTGGAGGGTCATCTGTATTAGTGAAGAAACAAGTGAAAAGACCAGTATTATCACTAGAGGTCGAGGAAGTAGTCGTAGTTTCAGCTTCGGCACCACCGATAACTTTTCACAGAGACTACTTACCACCAAGGAAGGATGACGCACCATCAATAAATGCACCATACAATGCAAAGTACCCATTGTTGATAGAACCAGTTCTGGCTAGTGTAAGTAGTGATGAAGATATGCTCGAGAAGATTGTCAGGCTTAAGTTTATGGACCGTGATATCATGGATACACATAAATTCTCTAAGTTGGCTAGGGATCAATATGTATGCACTAGGAGCATCCCAGGCACAGGAACCATCCTGGTAGAGCCAAAATAATGGGCATCGAGATTGGATAAAGAAGGAATAATGAACTTGTTATAAATTTTGCATTTCAGACAGAGTATGGAAATTAATACCTTTGTAAAGGTGTTACTTAGTTGTGTTCATGGGGGGACACTCTAGCTCGATTCCCCAATATCGATTGATATTTCACTGATTACGTGTATTATAAGATTGTCCAAAGAAGGAGAAGACTTGGAATTGTTGTTTAGCAAGATGGGAGATTGATTCCTCTATGAGTCAATGAAAGAAAAATTTGACACATTCAGAGGAAAGAGGGGTCTGAATGTTAAGATAATCAATGAAACGAATGTGAGGTTTGCAATGCAAGTATTTTCCTACAAAATGTTGTGCAAATGTCACAAATATGAAGTACCAACTGTAGTCATTTCAACAGCAGAGAAATGTATGGAAGGAGTTTAGATCAACTGGGTTACCTTTTTAGTCAACAAATTTTTACAAGATTGCATGGAGGCCCAGGAGAATGACACTGAATTTTTTTGTGCATGGTTTCACATCCTCATTGCACTCATCGGGTGGAAAGAACTCGAGTATTACCAATACATGCGCACTTTAGGAAGAAACTCGTTGGCTATGAGGTATGCTAATTTATGGCACACAACAATCAAGAGAAGGAAAAACGATAGTAACGCCACATTGTATACCTATTTGGAGTGTGTTACCTTTGTAGTTGTTCACACATTGCACATATCAGAAGAAACAATAGCAACATATAAGGATATTTCATGATTTAGATCTGGCATGCACCATATGTATGTGCAAGCCAAGAAGGATCCTGTGTGAAAATCGTTTCCAACTAGTTACAGGTTGACAACATAATACATGAACTTTATAATCAATCACTGGGAGGAATATTGGAAGAGCCCAGTAGAAAAGACAGGTCCATCAGAAGAGGAAGAATACCAAGACAAAAGTGATGAGGAACATGGTGATGATAAAGGTGAGGATTAGACAAATGGCACGGGTGATTTTCTTGGTACATCGACAGTACCCAAAGAAGGACTAAAAGGGAAGGATAAGGGGAAAGAACAAGAAGGAGGGGCACGCAAGAAATCTAAGGTGCAGAGGCAAACCCCATTTTATATATTTCATACTGATGATATGGATAGAATTGGTTACCGGATACGGGATACCATAGAATAAATATGGGAGGAAGAAACAAAGAAGAAAGAATAATAACAGAAGAAAGTTTAGAATCAATCGGGAGTACTTCAGCAAATGATGGAAACAACAATCATTAAGAAGGAGAACATTTACGGGGAAGGAACTTCCATAGGGCCAAGGACAAAATAAAAAACCGTGCAACCAACCTTGACATAGCTAACAATATAACATAAAACCTTATATATTGAGGCAGATGCGCTAAAGTTTCTTGTGGATGAATTACATGGGAAAATAAAAGCGTTGGGTTTTCTTAACATATTCATATCAAATATGCCCATACAAATATTACAAGACTTGCAAGCAGGAGTGGTGTAAGAAATGAGGAACATGGGAGAGGAAGCGCATAGAGAATTGGAAATAATAAGGGACGAAAGAGCCCAAGTGCAGGAACGGTATGACATGACACTTCAAAAAAAGAGGGAAGATGAAGTTTGAGTAGAACAAGTTCTAAAGAATAAATATGAGGTTGAGGAGAAGGCCAAGAAAGCATTACACAAGAAGGAAGAAGTTGAAGCCATGGCGCAAAAGACACAAGCAGTCATCCAGAAATCGTACAAGGAAGTACCAGAAATTCCCCTAGTAGTAGAATCTACTATGGAGGATCAGTTGTTGAAGATTGGAAAAGTCATTAAGGGATTCAAAAATAATATCTAGGACTTGTAGCTGAGGAGCGCGCCAGGAACACCACCAGAGGTGCAAAAAGGTAGGGTGATGATGGAAATGACAACAATTGCCAACATTATGAAAGTAGAAGGAGAATGTGAAAAAATCTATGAGGAGAGAGCAGGTGTGGACATAATTGATAGGAGACCTAGAGATGAAGGTCATAGAGGCCAAGCTAGGAGAATCCCAAGAACATGCACAACAAGCAGTAGAAAAGGTGACTACACTGCCACCAATGGAGCGTATGTCAGCCATTTTGGCTCAGCGACAAGCATCTGTAGAAGTGGAGAGATTGAGAGATCAATACAAGATCCTTCAACATAGACTAGGACCACTGTAGGAAGAAGCACTGAGGGTAATTGGAGAATTGGCCACTGTGCAAGGTAAGGTCAAGCAAGCAACAGTTGAGGCAAAGGAAAAACTTATAGACTTCATTGTGCAAGGGGCACAAGAGATAGCAACAATAAAGGCTAGAATTGTCAAAGAGGTAGAGGTAGCAAAGGCTCCCTCTCAAAACTTCATTTTGGCATGGAAGAACATGTAACAGGCCTGAGTGGCTCACGAGGATCCACAGGTAAGTGTTGGGGACCTATTGGACAAGAAGTTTGGATACATTTTTGGGAGAAAATCCCAAGTATAGGGAAAGTGTGTAGAAGGAGGAAAGTTTGCGCACAGCTAAGACACATCCAGGAGGACAGTGCACAAATGGAAGAAAGTGCGTAGGAGGAAGACAACGCACAAACAAAATAATAAATTCATTAGATAATCAAGAAATAGAGTGGGAGAATAAATCATAATAGGAGGATGACAACATGACTTTCCAGAAATAGAAGAACAACAAAAAAGTGACATGAAGGTTGAAAAGCAGAAGAAAGTCATCAAACAACTAGTTAACTGAGTTGGTCATCCATTGTAACGGGGTTTTTTTGGGATGTACAGACTAGGGTTTTTAGCCCTATATTTCTTTATAAATATGTAATGGTATGGGAGATTACGAGTTCTCTCTCTACTATGGTTGGGTTTTAGTTCCATGAAAGTTATGTGATGTTATGTTCTGTTAGATGTTGAATTCCAAAGTTGGGAATGTAACAATATATTGGTAAGAAGAATTAATAAAGGGAGGTTTCAGAGCTGAAATTGAATATTGTGTTGTCTCATTTTCTATGTGTTCTTATGAATTATGTTCGTATGCCTCGTAGAATAGACTTGTCTTATGGACTAATTATGGTGACATGTTCATGACTGTAACTGTAGAGAATCTATGTAATAATCAAAATTATGTTGAGTATAGGAATGTGAATCCTAAGTAAGTAATACTGAATAGAATCAGACCATGCACATAGATATCATAAGGAATAATTAACTGAATGGTTTCCTCCCATTGCCTTACTACTACAGAAGCTTGGTTCTCGCAGTCGTAATAGATACCTCAAGTGAGCATTCATCTGCACAAGAAGGTGATGTTGAAGTTTGGAGGGTTTGTTGTTCATAGATAAACTGAACCTTGGGTCTTACAACTCATGAAAAACAAAATGCCAACACACTCCTAATTTATATACTCAACTATGGAACAAATACAATGCTAAAGAATGAAACCCCTTCTGCTCCTAGAAGTCTAGCATTTAACATCGCTCGATAGCCATCTAGGGGTAGGGTTTTGACTTCCTCAACCGTCAATTGTGATAAGGTTTTTGACCTCCTATAATCTTCTTGAAATTACATACATGGATAGCCCCATATGTGTGAGTAATGGGGGTTGATGTACCATCCACTCATACCATGTTGGTTAACACGATAGGTCAACTTGTAAGAGACATAACTTTTTGCATATGAGCTCTGATTGGTGTGATTTTTGCATCATTAGAAATGTATTCATGTGTAGAATAACATCAAGGGGTCTGATCTAAATGTAGGAAAATTTGGACCCCCAAAAAAGTTTTTTGATTCCTTAAAAAGGATCTAGAAGGTTTCAAACCCCAAATTTCAAAACTGAGACTTTCCATTGAAATGACCGTGAAAGTTGGTTCCTCCAATTTTTTTTCCACTATGAAAGCATAAGAATAGATAAAAAATAATACAATGATCCAATCCAGATCACTTAATGACACCCATATCCGACTATAAGACAAAATACCCCCTAGCGAGAGCTCATATCACCATGTGTAGGTTTTATTCCTAGAACTTAAGGCCCTTCTTTACCCCCTTGACCATGTTTAGGATTCTAGATCTATTTCCAATGCACAAACCCTAGTCACCACACTCATATCCCACTTGAAGGCCTACAATAAAACCCTACAAAGGACTCATGTGTTGGTTTAAGGACACATTCAAGGATATTTAGCCTGAGAAGATTCAACAATATCCTAAGGTTATTTTTTTCCTACCTTAACCATGTTCAAAACCCTATGACCCATCCTTGGTGAAAAAAAGTTGCTAACGGCATCCTTATCCAACTTTGATACTAAATTCCCACTAGAGAGGGTTTTTGTAGTGGTTGTATGTGTGTTCATGGAAATTGAGCTCAAGAAGTAGTGTTAGGGATTAATCCTAAGTGTTTTCCTCCCCTAACCATAGTTCTTAAGCTCTATAAGGTTCATTTAGTTCTTAAGCCACTTGTTTCCCCCCTTACCATGTTTATACCTTGAATCCCATTTCCAATACACAAAACCTACTCATGGCACTTGTATCCCACTCAGATGCTAAAGAACACTAATCATGGCCCCAAGAGTGATTTGTGGTATGGGCTCAAGACACATTCTCATTCAAAAATGTTTTTTGTTTCATCATGGCACATGTATCCCTCTAGTAGGTTAAAGATACCATACAAGGCTCTTGCGTGATCGTTTGAGGACTTGTTCAACACTGTAGTTGTAGAATCTTTGTGGGTATAGGTGGTGTTCATTGTTTTTTATCCCCACAAGCATCATTTAGGGCACAATGTCCATTATTCGCCTCATGTGACCTTATTACACCTCTAGACATATTTCTTTTGCACAACTAATCTTAGTCACAATAGTGTGTGCTCGTTACTTTCATTCAATTTTCTTTAGATAGGATTGACAACTTTAACATACACGTCTGTTGACTTGGTTGCTTCGGATTTAGGTTCAGAATGAACAATTTGGTGGTTTGGAATGCAAATACATCAAACCCTGCACTTTTTGAATGACTCTCAATATATCTATTTTTCAAAGTTTTTTTGTATAAGCTATACAAATCCATCATTGATGAAACTACACACACATATAGAGTGGACTATCTCAATTCCAAATATATAATTAAAAAATCTAGTATTGTTTACTATTTTAATATGTTTTTGTCTTGACATATATCATAACCTTAAAATACATACATATTTTATTCACGTGGTCTTAACCATTTTTGCACTAGTACATACCAAGATCTACAATCTAAAAAAAAAAACATTGATTATGTTAAGACCACCATACCCTACAGTATGGCCTTGTAATTTCAAGGATATAATGACCAACACTTGTACTAATGGGAAAATATGCATTATATTTTTTATTAAAAATAACATACCATTATTAGAAAAACTCAAGTTTTCACACTCATACACAAATCATATAAATAAAATTATATATTCTAATTCAATTTCCTACATTTTATCTTTTACAACATATTCAAATTCATTGTGAAAGTACCTCAAATCATCCCTCCAAGTTAACATATTTTTTTATTTCCATGTTTGCATTTCCATAGGTCTTTTATGCGTCATTAGAGACCCTCATTAGCTTGCACCCACCAATAGGTATTTTATTTCTAGCATAACTTTTGATTACCTCGTCCATTTTGAAAACAAATTGAATGGTGCAAACATCCAAAAAAGACTTGCACACTAAAAAAGAAAAAAATTATTAATTATGTTAAAACCCTTAAAATTAACATTAAAAATATGGAAAAATATTGGTGAGATTGTTATTTACAACTATACAAATGTGTTTCAAGAAATTATGTCATTTAGATACTAAATTAACATCTTGACATATGCATTAAAATATATATTTTAGAGGAAAAAGTAACATATTAATGTTAAAAGAACATGATTTTTTTGAGTTATATCAATTTTCCATAAATAAAATCTATATATTCCATAAGCTAATTCTTATGTTTAACTTTTTCGCCATATTTTATTAAGTTGTACATGCACCTCTAATAATAATAATTTACACCAATTTGGTGTATGAGACCTTCCTTTGTTTGTGTAACAAGGAACCTCCAATGGATTTGAACCTATGACCTCCAATGAGGAAAACACACATTCTTAGATTGTTATCTTTCAAAATTTTCATTGCAACTAGTATCTCATGAGAAAGAAAAGATTAACTTGTTATTTTTCTAAATTTCCATTACAACTAACCTATCATGAGAAAAACTAAATTACCTTACACCATCTCCTAGTCATATATCAATATAATTCAGTTCTATAAATCTCGAACTTTCACTCTTTGTGGGTATAGGTGTTGTTCATTGTTTTTTATCCCCGCAAGCATCATTTAGGGCACAAGGTCCATTATTCTCCTGATGTGACCTTATCTTTGTGGGTATAGGTGTTGTTCATTGTTTTTTATCCCCGCAAGCATCATTTAGGGCACAAGGTCCATTATTCTCCTCATGTGACCTTATTACACCTCTAGACATATTCCTTTTGCACAACTAACCTTAGTCACAATAGTGTGTGCATGTTCTTTTCATTCAAGTTTCTTTGGATAGGATTGACAACTTTAACATACACTTATGTTGACTTGGTTGCTTAGGATTTATGTTTGGAATTAAAAATTTGGTGGTTTGGAATGCAAATACATCAAAACCTCCATTTTTTGAATATATCTATTTTTCACAATTTTTTTTGTATAAGTTATACAAATCCATCATTTATGAAACTACACACACATATAGAGTGGACTATCTAGATTCCAAATATATAATTAAAAAAAATTACTATTGTTTACTATTTTAATATATTTTTGTCTTGACATATATCATAACCTTCAAATGCATAATTTTTATAGACAGGATGAATTGATATCTCCGTTAAGAATGTTTATGAAGCCTTATCCAATAAACTTTGGAAATACAAAATCGGAGGCTGGAGGAGAAAACTTTGGAAGTGGGACTTCCCTTTGAAGATAAATCTCTTCATATGGCTTATAGTTGAAAACAAGATATTATCATGGAAAAATTTACAGAAGAGAGGATGGAAGGGGCCAGGTTTATGTAATATGTGCATAAATAAAAGAGAATCTACAAAAAAATTAATTGTAAACTACTCCTTCTCTCTTTCAGTTGGGAGGAAATCAAAAAGGTTTTAAACCTAACTATTGGATGGAATGGAAATTCAGTGATTGAATGTTTCCAAAATTGGGCTTTACAGAACTCTAATATGCTTGCTCTCCCCGCCTATATTTGTTGGTACATTTGGATAGACAGGAATAAGTCCATCTTTGAAGAAACGTCGCCTTCACTGCAGAGAATTGTTTATCTAGCCCAAAGAGTATGGGTGTATCAAAGAATTTTCATAAAGATTGTATTCCAAGGTATATTGCCACAACTTTTCCTGTAGATAAAACTCTTGCTTGGTTTAATGGGGCTTCTCAGCAAAATGGTCTTCTTAGTGGTGTTAGTGGTGTCATAAAGCTTGATGATCTTAGAGAATATAGATGGATACTAAACTGTGGAAAAGGAACAAATTCCATAGCTGAACTTATGGGAGCTTGGGCTACAATAACTCTTGCAGCGAGACTCACAGTTTTTGATTTACATGTTTTGGGGGACTCTAAGATAGTCATTGATTGGCTCAATCGAAAAGGTGCGTTAATGGTGGAAAATCTTAATGGTTGGAAGGATAGAATAGATGAACTTTGTCCTCTTTTCAGATCTATCTCCTTTGCGCACATGTACAGGGAAGAGAACAAACAAGTAGATCGCCTTTCTAAAAAGGATCTCTTCAGTAGCCGAGTGAGAATTGCCTATAATCTTTGGGTTGATGGCCATGAGGGCCCTACCCTTTTCATAAATCTATAGTATTTTCCCGAGGTCTCTCTATGTATTTGTATCTCTATGGGGGAAAGCCTTAGTATTTTTCTGTTTCTCCTCTTGGATAGAGGATCCTAGATGGACTTGTAGTCTTTTTGCTGCTTGTTGGAAGTTGAAGGTTATAGTCAGTTTTTACTAGTCTTTTGATCTAGTCTATATGGATGTTTTCTTCTATGTAATGGACTGTCCATATGGGACGTTTTCTCATTAGTGAAGAACTTTTTATTGTAAACAGTTTATATTATTATCAATATAATGTGGAATTTTCATTGAAAAAAACCATTTTTGCACTAGTACATACCAAGATCTACAATCTGAAAAAAAATCTTTGATTATGTTAAGACCATCATACCTTACATTATGGCCTTGTAATTTCAAGGTGAAGACTTGCACATTTAAAAGAGAACAAATTGTTGATTATGTTAAAACCCTTAAAATTAACATTAAAAATATGGAAAAAAAATAGTGATGAACTATTATTTACAACTATACAAATTTGTTTCAAGAAATTATGTGATTGAGATACTAAATTAACATATTAACATATTATACAAATCTGTTTCAAGAAATTATGTGATTTAGATACTAAATTAACATATTAACACATGCATTATATTTTAGAGAAAAAGTAACATTGTCAATGTTAAAAGAAAATGATTTTTTTTTAGTTATATCAATTTTCTATGTAAATAAAATTTATATATTTCATAAATTAATTCAATTTTTTATGTTTAATTTTTTCATCATATTTTATTAAGATGTACATGCATCTCTAATAATAATAATTTAATTTTAAGCTCACTACAAAGCTAAACACCAAATTGATGTATGAGACCCCATTTGTTTGTGGGACAAGAAATCCCCTATGGATTTGAACCTTTAACTTCTAAAGAGGAAAACACGCATTTTTATATTGTTATCTTTCTAAATTTCCATGCAACTAATGTATCATCATAAAAATAAAATTAACTTATTATTTTCTAAATTTCCATTACAACCAACTAATCTATCAAAAGAAAAAATAATAAATTGCCATGCACCATCTCATCAATACAATTAGTTCTATAAACCTCGTACTTTCACTCATTGTTTATAACTCATTATTTATAAGGTTCACCTCACTCATAATATTGAAAAAGTCCATGTGTTAAGAGACTTGGTTATCATGTTTGACCAAGTCTCTCATTGTTTATAAGTTTTATAAACCTCGTACTTTCACTCATTGTTTATAAGGTTTACCTCACTCATAATATTGAAAAAGTCCATGTGTTAGAACCTTGGTTATCATAAGGTCTCTCTTGATATTTGATTAAGTTTTTAATCATATTCTATAATTATTTATCTTTGTATTAATCATGCAACCTTATATACTATATATAGTATGGTCATAAATTAATACAACACGTGTTATAAGCAACTTATATAGTATAGTCATAAATTAATACAACACGTGTTGTAAGCCTCATCATGTTACCTTATCTATTGATAGATCAAAACAACCATCCTCTAAACCTCATACATTCATTCATTGTTTCTAAAGCATGTGTTGGCCATGGGTTGGCCATGGGTTGGGAGGCCTACCCATGGAGCCCTTTTAGGCCTTGTAATATTCTAATAGATATTAGTATAAAAACTTATAAATACATGTAATAAAGTTGGTAAAGTAAGTAGATGATATATGAATATATTTAATAAAAGATAAATGCATTGTACAATTTTTTTAACTATCTTTTATGTATAAATATTCATTTTTTTTTATGTATAAATATTTATGAAGATGGAATAAGAATTTGGTTGGTTAAATTTTTTTAAATTATCTTTCTCTTATTAAATATGTGTATGTTTTTTATGTGTTTGTTTTATTGTAATTTCTCATGTAATTTATAAAATTATAACATTATTTTTAAGTTAATTTAGAAAAAAGACCACCAGATGTGTAGACCTATTCGCAAGTGTTATGTAACTGGAAGAAAATATGTAAAAAAAGTTTCAAATTGTGCTACATGCTTACCCAGGGATTATATTAACTTAGTAAAAAAAAAAAAGGGTTGCTGAAAAACAACCAACCAAAAATTAGAACGTTTAAAATACTGCTAGTTTATTCATTCACGTAAGAATCTCAGTGTCATGCCACGTCATGTCAGGGTGATATTCACTTCAGTGCGCTTCATATCCGCACGCGTATCAGCGTTAAGTCCACATTAAGATCCGTCGGATGATGTTACAATATTATAAGCAAAATGAAAGGGCAAAGAGTTGTTCAGTTGTAATTCGCTGGTGCTCGCCTTCGCTTTCCCATCCGAAGCGTAGAATTCTCCGAAGGCAAACAGGCATCGCCTTCAACTACAATTCTGCTTACAACACCCGATTTTCAGCAATTATGAGCACCACCATGTCCGAGGATCAAAACCCCAACCCCAAGGGAAAAGAGAGACCGAGGACCTCCAAGAGGCCGGGGCTGATGCTCCCCATCCCCCCGCGCGAAGAACCCTTCGTTGCCAAGGCCGTGCCGCTTCCTTTGCCGCGCCCACCTCAGATGCCCCAAACCAGAGAAAATTCAGACCAGATCGATCCGTTGGAGCTTGAGAAACTGGAAATGCTGGGCTACGGCAGCGGAGGGAAAGTATACAAGGTTCGCCACCGGAGAACCCAATCCCTCTACGCCCTCAAGGTCGTCCACGGCAACCACGACCTCTCAACCCGGTTGCAGATCGTCCGCGAGATGGACATTCTGCGGACGACGGACTCCCAATACGTTGTCAAGTGCCATGGCGTCTACGACCGGGGCGGGGAGATCCAGTTCGTGCTGGAATACATGGACGGAGGCTCACTCGACAAGTGCGGCCGGATGTCCGAACCCTTCCTCGCGGCGGTGGCCAGGCAGGTGCTCCGCGGCCTCAAATATCTCCACTCTCACAAGATCGTGCACAGAGACATCAAGCCYTCGAATCTTCTTCTCAACAGCAGCAACCAGATCAAGATCGCGGACTTCGGCGTGAGCAGGATTCTGTCGAAGACACTAGATCCCTGCAATTCCTGCGTCGGGACGTACGCCTACATGAGCCCCGAGAGAATCGATCCCGATAAGGACGATGGGCGCTACGACGGGTACGCGGGGGATATCTGGAGCCTTGGGTTGAGTCTCTTGGAATGCTATGTCGGGCGGTTGCCATTTCTTCCCCCCGGCGTGCCGCCCGACTGGGCTAATCTCATGTGGCTTATATGCTACGGGGACCCGCCCGCTGCCCCGCCCTCAGCTACTCCGGAGTTTCAGAGCTTCATCCGCTGCTGCCTTCAGAAGGACGCTGCTTTACGCTGGACGGCATCTCAGTTACTCTCTCATTACTTTGTCTCCCAGTCGCTCAATTTCCCTCTTTCGAACCCAGTTCATTAGCGTCCCAGTCATGCCTCTGGCGTAAATTGCTTATTTTTTTAACAAATTGAAGTTTTTTTTTTTTTTTTGATATTTGCTTGATAATAGGTCAAAAATTGTTGGATTTGGATTTGTAGATTTAAGTGATTTTATCTGTAAAATTTGAATGCACTAAAAAAATTTTAGCATGCTGAATCCATTTCTGTATTCAAAAATATATTCTGAACAACAAAAAAAAACAATAATTCATATAAATTTATATCACCAAATTCAGAAAAAAAACCATTTCTTAAAACAACTAGCCAATGTCATTTATTTTCTATGAATCCAATAGTTTGATACATAAACTGCTGGACATGTCTGATGCAAGCTTTGACGGACCTGATTTGATTCAATGGGAAGATTTACACCCATTATACATTCCCTTACACTGAAATTGTACACTTGTGGTTTGAGTGCTTCCAACAGTTTGAACGGTTTATTCATATGGTTTTTGTCATGCTCTGGTTTTTTAAAAATAACAATGCTTTTAACAGTTTGAAAGGTTTATTCTGTATTCATATGGTTTTGTCATGCTTTGATTTTCTAAAAATATCAAGATGATTTGAATAGATTTAAAAAAAAAGATTACAATTAAAGTAGGTTAATAGTAAGTGACTATATTTGTCTGAAATATTAAATTAGTAGATTTGAGTGATTATTTCTGTATTTAGAAATGGATTTTGAATAACAAAAAATAAAAATTAGTGTAAATTTAAAGAAAAAAACCATTTCATAGAATAACTAGACAGTCATTTTAAATTATTGCCATTTTCAATATCAGATTTAATTAAAATCTTATTTCAAAAACATAAAAGATAAAATGATTTAATTAATTAATTAAAAACCTTAATTTTTTAACAAAACTAAAGAAGAGGCAAAGCAATAAATTGAATGCCTATAAATGACTGAATTTTTGTCACTTTGAGACTCCAATTCCACAAGAAGATTATAGAAATAACCACTATAATTTAACCCTCAATCTAGGGAGGCAAGTAGTTGCTGAATGCCCACGATTCCGATTACTGTACCAAGAAAGAGTTTATATGTCTCACTATGATTACATTATTAATTTTAAGAAAAAAAACTGTTTTTTTAAATATTATTTCATCATAATTACTTGTATCTATTGGACTTTGTACAATACGTGTGATAACTAATTTTTTAATACTGTAATCATGTAAAATACTGTAAAATGTTGGTTTTATCTTTTGGACTTTTTTATTATTTTATTAATGTAAAAGATTAGATTAGAACTAATATGGTTGAGATAACTAATTTTTTAATACTGTAATCATGTAAAATATTGTAAAATGTTGGCTTTATCTTTTGGACTTTTTTATTATTTTATTAATGTAAAAGATTAGATTAGAACTAATATGGCTGAGATAACTAATTTTTTAATACTGTAATCATGTAAAATATTGTAAAATGTTGGCTTTATCTTTTGGACTTTTTTATTATTTTATTAATGTAAAAGATTAGATTAGAACTAATATGGTTGAGATAACTAATTTTTTAATACTGTAATCATGTAAAATATTGTAAAATGTTGGCTTTATCTTTTGGACTTTTTTATTATTTTATTAATGTAAAAGATTAGATTAGAACTAATATGGCTGAGATAACTAATTTTTTAATACTGTAATCATGTAAAATATTGTAAAATGTTGGCTTTATCTTTTGGACTTTTTTATTATTTTATTAATGTAAAAGATTACATTAGAACTAATATGGTTGAGATAACTAATTTTTTAATACTGTAATCATGTAAAATATTGTAAAATGTTGGCTTTATCTTTTGGATTTTTTTATTATTTTATTAATGTAAAAGATTAGATTAGAACTAATATGGCTGAGATAGAAGATATGAATACTTTTTTAAAGCTTTTTGGGAGAGGGTCTGCCTCGAGAGGACCAAACCATCAACGCTTCTCAAACTCTGATGTGCTTTGTAGCTGGCGTTCACGTGTTGCTTAATCTCATGCCATCGTTTCTGTTTAATTTATTAGTCTGCTTTTCGATTTCTGGAGCCCTTTCTTTTACTTTTGCTATCAGTTTGGCTTTCTTCCATACACATTTGAGGTTGTTCTGCACGAGAGATTCTTATTGTTCTAGTTACTCTGCAAATAACTCCAAACTTTATCGCAGAGATAATAATGCAATTTGGTATGTAAGTGTCATTTTCGTTTTTAATGAATTGAATTGACGGTTTTAAAGAGAGTTGGGTGTCACAAAAGTTGTGAATTAGTAATTAGATAAGGATTAAATCTCAAACTGACCAACTGCTTTACTATATGGGGCATGTAAATATCATGTTTGGTGAATATTTTGTCTACATAGTTGTAGACAAACTTGTTATCATTTTCTTTTCCCATGAATTGATTGTTTGTTATTATTTTCTTTTCCCATGAATTGACAGTTCTAAGGAGAGTTGGGGTGTCACAAAGGTGTTTATAGGTTGTGAATCAGTAATTAGATAAGGACTATACCTCACACTAACCAACTTCCCTACTACCTAGGGCATGTAAGTATTATGTTTGGGTGAATATTCTGCTACATACTTGTCAACAAACTTGTCATCATTTTCTTTTTCCATGACTTGACTTCTCTGAGAAGAGTTGGAGTGTCACAAAGGTGTCCACAGGATTCAGTAATTAGATAAGGACTAAACCTCACACAAACCAACTTCCCTACTACCTGGGGCATGTAAGTATCATGTTTGTGTGAAAATTATGTCTGCATGCTTGTCAACAAACTTGCATCATTCAGCACATCCAAAAAGGACAACTTGTTATCTTCAACCACTTCTATGGTGAATTTTAAATGATAAAAAAACTTTTCAGATGAGTGAAGATTATCTCAAGTAGTTATCATTTATAAATCTTTGGACTTGTGTAGATAAAAGTTAATGGTCATTATCTCAATAAAGTATTATATGTTGATGTTCTCTGTAAGGAAGGCAAGGAATGAAACTTGGTAGCCTATCTTAACATCATGTGTGAAACCAAAATATGTCACAAAAATATTAAAAATATAGATATAAATATTTATTTTTAATTTTGAAAAGTTATTTATAAAAATGACAATAAATTATTTTTAATTAATATTGTTTTTATTGGTTAAAAGTTTCTTTTTCTTTTTCTTTTGATAATAATTAATAATGACTATTCTCAATAACTATTAACAAAATTAAATTTAGTAACAATATCTTTTTAGTTTTTATATTGATATTTTTTCTTCCAAAAATTTTTAGTGACAAAAAAAAAAATAATAGAAAAAATCAATAAAAATACAAATATCTAAGCATTTTTTAGAACATACACATAAAGTTGCATAGATAGAAGAGCATTTTTGGAAACATACACATAATGTTGCAGAGATAGAAGAGGCACTGCAAGTTTGACAACATTTTTTTGAAGCAGTAAAAGACTTGATACTCAATGAGAGTTTTAAAATCCGTGCAATACTTGAAGACACTATACTCAGTGACAGGTCGATATACATTGATAACAGTGGCAATTGTGTTACACAAACTAGTTTAAAATGATTGTCACCAAGTTTGATAGCTGATATCTATAATGTGAAATTGTTGTTGAAGATGCCCAAAAAAAAATTGTCTTTATTCAAAATGTATAATATTTCAACCAAATGATTAACTATTAGTATCATAATTAAAATCTGGGTTTAGAATCTTAGAACTGCTAGGGTT
>ML793551.1:0-29339 GCA_009831015.1 Picea engelmannii
TTAAGCATAAAGTAATGAGAAAGGACGTTGTATACCTTGGAATGATTAGATGAAATGATGGTATAAGTCAAAATGTAGGTGATGAAGGGTAAAATAATAGCAAAAAGTATGGGCAAAAAGGGTACAATATGTGGTCCTAACAGAGGTGTTCCAGATGATCATATATCTTGCGAGATCATGACGCTAAATCATCGAGGTAAGCCTCGACTATGTGTTTGAGGTCATGGAAAGAAAAAGACATGGCCCAATGAAACGTAGCTCCAACATTTTTCATACCAAAAGGCATCTTACGATAAGCGAATGTACCCCATGGACAGATGAAATCAGTTTTGTGTTGGTCTTCGGGTTTGATTTGTATCTGATTGTATCCTGAAAAACCATCCATGAACGAAAAGGCCTCGCAGCCTACACATTCATCAACTATCTGGTCAATAAATGGCATGGGGAAATTATCTTTTGGGAAGACCTTGTTCATATCATGGAAGTCCATGCATACGTGAATCGTACCCTGTTTTTTATTGACTCACACGGGATTTGACACCCATTGAGTCAATTGGATGGGGTAGATGAAACCAGATTTAAGTAGTTTCTCTACTTCAGCCTTGATAGTTGTTGCTTTCTTAGGATTGACCAGACGAATCTTCTTTCGGACCGGCTTGACATCAAGATAAGTTGTGATTTCATGTTCGACAATTCTTGGGTCTATGCCTAGCATTTCCTCGTAAGACCAGGGAAAGACGTCGCAGAATTCTTTAAATAAATCTGTGTAGATTTGAATCTCCTCGGGGGAGCAATCTTCTCTGACGAAGATATTCTCCATGATGATAGGGGTTCTGGAGATGTCAATAGGTATCATCTTGGCTAGTTTTTCCATATTTCCTTTAGCATAAACCACGTGTGTTGCCAAAGGATTGATAGGAAAATCTTTATCTCCATTCATGGTCAGAGTGAATTCTCCTACTTCAATTCATGTTAACTCTGGGAGGATGTAATATCTATGATGAAGATCATCCCAGGGTCTATCAAGTCTAGTCATTGCCTCAATAATCGCTTCATCTGAAGGCAAGACTAAGTCTAAAGAATCTGTATCAGCAAGGGAACCTTGAGCCCAAATAAGCTCGAGCACCAGATCTAAATCTCGTGCTGGAGTCGAATTGGAGTCGGCAGAAGCACATTGAATGATTGAGTATGCCTGTGGACAAAGGCATGGCCATTCCATAGTGCTCTGTCCCTTCCATCGTAGTGGATGGGGAAGGAAGGGTCCATGGATTGTGAAAGTACGTCGTGCGAAACGACGAGATTTGAAAATTTTCAGCCCGAGGCTGGTCGGGGACAACCATCATATAATGGACATTATCGGTCAGAGGTGAGAAATCGAAAGTACTCATCAATGATGGGAATAGACCAACCCCTACATTGACGATGCCAGGCTGGGGGTTATCAATCATCGGGACCATGGAGACTCCCGATGAAGGGTCAATATGGGAGAAGGATAACTGATCAATGGTCACAATTTGACCCTTGTGAGGAAACAACAAGACCCGAAACACTATTGTGACCACTGCTTCCATACCATAGGTCCAACTCCTACCTAACAAAATATTGTAGTCGAGGGACGCATCGACCACTTCAACTTCGACACACATGGTTTTTCCCCCCAACTTCACGGGGAAATAGGGGATGATCCCATATGGTCAGAAATAATGACCGTCAAAAGTTGTAAGTAGATTAGGTGATGGAGAAAAAACAGGTTGGCCGATGGCCTTCCAAAACACCAAATGCATCACGCATGTCGAGGTGCCCTCATCCACCACTGTGCAGAAAATATTCCAGGTAGTAGTTTTTGTGGTATAAGCCACTACGATATGAAAAGTGACATGGTAAGGAAGACAAGGTTTTAATTCGTAGGTATCAAGCATGATCGTTCCCAGGTTACAAGTCTCGACAAAGCCAAAGGAAGAGTATTGTGAGCGGTCGAGCTCAATGTACCATTTCACAGCACTCCCTATGAGAGTGCGTTGAAACAATCATAATTGAACAGAGTCGTCTCTTAACAAGTTGGATGAGCACCATAAGTGGAAGGTAGCCACGTGATCACCAGGATATTCATTAGGCTTGGCCTCGAACTTTGGGATGTCCGAAGGAAACTTGGTTGGCATGGGAGGCCAACTCGGATCGTGACAGATGGGGTCATTTAAGAGCCTTGTCAAATCTGGAAAGTGCAGGGTTTCCAAAAATGATAGTTTGGGTTGTGGATTGTAGCCAGGGAAAAAGGAGCATGGGGTTTGACTGGCACCAGGTTGCCAGGAAAGGTTAGGTTGTTGTCCAGGGCTCTGGTAATAACCATGACCATGACTAGCATACAGATTGAGCACTTGTTGAGACATCATCTGTTGGTTCCCATAATAAGATGTAAAGGGCTAGGCTTGCGTCAGATTCAAAGGATTTTGGGAGGGTTTTCCCCCTACCGATATGACATGCATAGGTGTTGGACCTTGCCCGGGGTTCCATTGGGTATGGAAAGGGTTTCTCCTGATCGACATCCCTGGAAAGGGGACTGGCCCCTGCCATGGATTCCAAGATCCTTGTGAGGAAGGAATTCCTAAGTGTGTCCCTTGTGTAATAATAGTACCTTGTATAGGATGAGGTTGTCCATAATCGGGGTTTCCCCCGATAGAAACGATAGCTAACAAGAAAGCGTTGTTACCAAACATGCCAAATAAAGAGAAAGGTGTCGAACCAACTGGAATATTATAAGGAGGGAGTGCTTGACTACCTTCTCTAAACAATTTTGTATTAGACCCGACGGAGTGTTGACGAACACCATTGAGTGAGGGGGATGAAGGGGGTATATGACCCTCGCCGTAAGGGAAAGCGATAAAGGGAGTGGAAGTGCCACCAATAGATCCTTGCAGAGGAGCATTGGAACTTCTTGTCCCTAGACCCAAAGTTTTCAAAGTGGAGGAGGGAAGTACAGTACTCATACCGAAGCCAGGCATCCCATATGAAAAGGGAGAGCCTGTCGTGTTTTGAAGGAATGGAACAGTGATCGCCGCCATAGATGGAATTAGACCATTGCCCGAGCTAGAAGTAATTGAGACCGTGGTGGCCCAAACTGACGATGGTTGGTTAGGAGGTGGAACACCCCCAGTAGTGATAGTTGTGAAGGAAATATAAGTATTCCCTGAAGAAGTGGCAGCGTGTGCTTCCATTTTTCTTGGTGACAGTACCGAACACTCGTAAGGTAGAACCTGTACAACGATGGGCGCCAATAGATCAGTGATGGGAGAGTTGTAAGGACCAAGAGCCTCTGCACCGAGGTCAGAGATGATTGGTTCCTCCATAATCAAAATTTATTCTCTCGAATATGGGTTGGGCACAGTTTCTTGTACCCCGGTTGTCTCAAAAGACCCTTGCTGGTCTAATTTTCTTCTTAGCAGTGGCGAGGGGGGGGGTTCGAGGTCAACTGGTGGCAGGCCCAAAAGCCTTCATGACCAGCGGAACTCCTAATCCTCCATTGTGTGAGAAGATCAAAGACACACTAGGGAAATCTATAATCATTTGAAAACCAGCACGCACTAAAAAGTACCTATGAGATAAAACAAGAAATCACTAACTAGTTGGAAGAACAATTACAACAACCAACACTAGATCAACTTACTAGTGCAAGTGCAACTCGAATACGGAAGCACCCTCCAGGTATACTCTGCAAAGAGTGGCCCAATGTCTGTCCTAGGTACCACAGTATACCCCCACAGTCACCTGCATAAGTCACTAGAAAGATATGAAACTAGGTTGCCAGTGCGCAAACAGTCACCAGGCGGGTACAGTTGACAGTCGGATGGACCGCAATGAGCAGGGTATCAATCCCAAAACCTATCAAGGGTATCGAAATAAAGTGTTCTAGAAGACGATTGAGGACCTCGAACAGATTCGAGACCCACAAAGCTCCATGGCAAATGCAATCAACGGAATCCTGAGACAAGCCCTCTATATGTGTTCCCCACTATGTTTGGTCCAGCTTTGGAGGGGTTATCTCCATTACCTTTCCTTACGCGACCTCGTGTTTATCCCCTGTGTTAGAGGGGGGTCCTAGATAACTTTTACGATACTGGACTTTTGATACTCCATAGCATAGACTCTTATGTTTTTTTTTCAGCCTTGAAGAGTTTCCTCTCCAATCCTAAATCAAGGCTCTAGCCTAGACTAGTTGATGTACCCTACAAAACATAAAGTCTAGTTGATTTTAATTAATCGTTAATTTTTTTGGCATGTCTTAAGTCAAATATTAGGAAAGTGAAACTAGTGATGCTTTGAGAGATGAAAGAGAAGATAAAACAACAAGCTGGAAACAAAATAACTTCTTCTTGACAAATTCAGATTTTCTCTTTTTAAAAAATTTTAAACCAACTTTTCAAACTTTTTCTTTCTAAGATCTTTTAACTTAAAAATCAAAACAAGCTTTCACTCGAATACAAGCTACTTATTGTCCTAAGTCAATCATCCAAGAACTTATGAAAACAATCTTTTTCCTATTGATTAATACAAACAACCAACTCTTTAACCAAACTAAGAAGTAAAAAGAAAAAAAAAATTGTGTTTTTTTTTTATTATGATTCAAAAACAAGAAAATTTAAAACTGTGAGTCTTCTTCTTTTCTGAAGCCAAAAGGTGAAAAAAAAAAAAAAAGACTTTTGGCCAACCACAGACCGTGGGGAGTTACTGACAACCAAAATGACGGATCAGACTGACTCACTATCTCATAAAAAAACCTAGCAAAGGAAGAAAACTTTCAAATGCAAAAGCAAGCTATATTGGCACACAACCTAGACTAAAAACTGCTATGACAGAGACCAAAAGACATAAGAAAAACATGTGAAAAAAAAACTTGACAGGGAAGAGGATGACTGCCTCCTCCAAATTTTCCAGACAGACATGTGACTTTCACTTCAATAGCCAGCGTATGCACGTGGGCTTCCCAAATATAGGACGCATATGCATGTGGGCTTCCCAAAGACAGGACGCATATGCATGTGTGCAGGACTACTACAGGTCGTGTGTGCCCATGTTTGTTCTCAAAATAAGCAAGACAAGCAACTAAGCTTAGGAAGGGAGTACTGGTATTGAAGACCAGAACCCCTTAAAGGTACATAAACTCACTCTAACAGGAAAAGATGCAAAGAAATTTGAGAAAACAAAGCTAATATGAGGTTATACCTAGGCTACAAACTGTAACAATCAGAAAACAAGACTAGATCCAAAAAACCCATGAGAAGGATCACTTCTGATAGGGGAGAGGATGACTGCCTCTTTAAAAAAAAAAAAACAATTCTCTGGACTCAGACACGCGACTGATCTTTCAGTAGCAAGCGTATGTACATGGGCTATATGAAGTCAAGGCACATGTATACGTGAGAAGACCATCTACAGGCCGTGTATGCCTCTGTGGCTTCCCAAAAAAAGAAAAAAAAATTAGGCGAAGGAAGCAGAGAGTACTGGTATGGAAGACCAGAATCCCTACTAGCTCAGACTTTTGCAGAAACTCATAAAAAAGGTAGTAAACCAATTCTAAAATACCCGAAAAGTACCCCCCAAAACCCTAGAGATCTCCCCAATATGGTTGCCAATTATGTTGTGGGTGGGAAATCCCTCCTACAGACTAGCATTAAGGCTTTTATCATGCATGCAGAAATAAACTAAAGTCCCTGACTTTTTACCAATATCCCAAGCATGACTCCCATTACTTATAAGCAAATACAAGGCTAAAGAGATCCATCTACTATACCTTAGTTTCTGTGTTTGATGTCGATCCCTTTAACGCTTGGTCGCTCATTGACTACAACTCTCCTCCCAACGTTGATCTGCATTCATAAAAGACAAAAAAATAAATCCACATGCATATAACTTATAAACTAATGGGTTAGAGATTCTATCAAAATATAATCAAATTTAAATATTGACAATCTCATATGGTGGGACGGAAAAAGTACTTATTTTATTAATCTCACAAAAGTAACCTTACAATGGTGATATCGTCCACTGCTCCTCGAATCTGATCCTGGGCTCCTCTTCAACTGTGCTCCAACTTCTTTTGTATATGCTTCTCTTCACACAATAGTTGCAAAAGGTTGGGGCAAGGGGAATACTAAATCAAGTATAGTTTCTTTGCTATGATTTTCCTCCTTCCAAATGGGACCCCTACCCCTTCTTTTATAGGCTAAAAAGGGCTAGGTATTTGGTCGAGTGACCAACTATGGATGGTTAGTCAGTGTATTTAACTTACCCAAAATTGTTTGTTTCGTCTACAACTTTCCATTTTTCAATTTTTTTTAGGTATACGCGGGGTGTAGTGGGTCAACCAGCGTACACACACGTGCAGTAGTGGATCAGGGAACATATGCCTGCAAAAAGAGTGTTTTTCAAGAGGTTTTTCAGTAGTGGCTTGGAAAAGAAGTCAAATGAGATGGCATGATGCCAGGTAATCATGTCTGGTGCCATTTAGGGTTATAATAGGTGCTACCTCTGGTATCTTATACAATTGTCTACCCAAAGTAATAATAACACTACAGAGTCTAGACTAATACACAGCATGTCACTTCCACAAATATGGTTGTCCTAAAATAACATTACAAACTTCAAGGGGAGAAATATCACACAATACCTCGTCTTTGAAGGGCTTTATGTCGTAGGGTAGACACCATTGTTGGTTTATGTCGAGATATCTTCCTTGGCGAAGCCATCCGATGGTGTAGGGATGCGGGTGTGGTGTCATCAGCAGGTCCAATCACTTGATGACCTTTGCTAAGATCAGGCTCTTCTGACTACCTCTATCGACAATGACATGAAGCAGAGCCCCCTTTACCCACATATGTGAGTGAAAGAGGCATTCCCCTTCCTCTTCTTCTTCTGGTTCACTTGGCTAGAATTTGGTGGTAGCAATAGTGGCACTGGGTTGAAAATCAATAATCTGCTTCCCTCCTTTTGGATTTTATTCAAAGTCAAAATCTGCCTTTGACTCGTAAGCTTTCATCTCGGCCACCATTGATTGCTTGGAGAGACATTCTTTGGTGTTGTGCCTAGGGATTTTATGGTATTCACACCACTTTCTCGTGTCCTTCTTCAACTTCTTATTACCCTTCTTGTGTCGCGTCTTGGACTAGTTTTCTTGAGAGTGGCCATTGTTTCTCTGCCCCTTGTTTTGTGGGTTGGGGCCACCTTTTCCCTGCTTTGGCTGTTTGGAGTTTTCATATCCAAACTCTAGCCTCTTCTTCCTAAATTTATGTTCGATCTTGATAGCATATATATAATCCGCACCTAATGATGCGATGTACAGAAACTCCATTTCTATTTGAATGTATATATGCAGATAGTTGTAGTATTTGAGCACTAGATGTCGTTTGGAGTCTTTGATACACAATTTGGTGCACAAGGTATGGAAAATATTGGTGAAATATGGTACTTTTAGGTCCCTTTCTTGACACAGCATGGTCCATCTTGTTTACTGGTCCTCGTAGCTTCCAACAGGGTAGTATTGTTCTTTAATGGAATCCCTGAAGGAATCCCATGTGGGAATGACTGCAAATATTTCATTTTCCAATATGGCCATTTGCTCAAAGTAAGTATTCCACCAATCCTTAACATGGGGAACGGACTTGAGGAGTGCAAAAGTAATATTTTCCCTGTCGAAAAATTTGTGGACCGAAAATTACCCTTCGAGCAGATTCATCCATTTATCTACAACATTCGCATCTATCAGTCCTTCAAATAAAGGAATATCTAAATTTTATTTTACCTTGAAGGGGGTTGCATGGACACTTGATGAACACGTGTCTATTGTTAGCAGCTACCAAAGGATTTGTGTAAAGATGTCCATCATTTTCTTCATTTGTTGTGCAAGGGATTCCTTAAAAAACATTTTAAAAGGATCTCCTGCTCCATCATCTTTCTTCTCGTCCCCCATGGGTTGTTGTCGAGCTCGATGCAGTTGATATTGCAAAGAATCGACTGGTTCGAGTCCCAACTTCTTGTACTCAAAACTTGTCAGGGACGTGAACGAAAAAAAAAATAAAGAGCAAACCGTTCTAATACCATTGATCTGGATTACGAGTGGAACGAAATGAATAACAGACTGAATACAATAACATAGAGATACAAAGAAAAACAACATATATCCAATGAAAATAACTTCTATTGAATAAATAAAATAGGTTAAAACTGTAAAACTCCAGAACTGAAAACAACTTTCTCTAATAGTGGTAGCTATCTCTGAGAAGATATGTTGTTTCTACGCAAATCCGTCCGAGAAGAATGATTACAATGAGGCTCTAGAGGCCTTTTTAACATTTCTAATGAATTCCAAAACCCTAGACAACCAAAAACCTAACCCTAGGAGATGAAATGCCAAAAGTTATGTGGGCCCCGATGGGTAAGTTGGTACCTCAACTTCCCAGGGTCGTAACTTTTGCATATGACCTCCGTTTTAGGCACTTGATAGCATGTTGGAAAGGTATTTTCGAGAACTACACATTATGCCATCAAACTCTGAATCCATCTACAATTTTACTATGGCAAGCCAAAAAAACATTGTTTAGGACCCCAAAACGGCCCTAGAAGTACTAAAAGATGTACTGACATGAAAACTTCCAAAATAAGACAGTTGGATTAGGTGGGCGGCCACCAATATCCACCTGGAAGCCGTGCAAGGCTTCAGAAAGACCTGGAAGTGTAGAACTGACAATTACAAAGAATTATAGAAGAACATGTTGAACTAAAAATTCTCAAGAGGAACCAGTTGGAATAGGTGGGTGGCCACCAATATTCACCTGGATCAAGGTTTGAAAGTATTCATTTGGGAAAAGAGACGATCAAATATTCATCGTGAGGATCTGAATCTTGTGAATGAAAGATAATTCAATTATTTAGATAGTACCTTTTAGAAATAGAGACGAGGTATGAAAACCAATCAAATATTTCTTGGTATGAGGGTTTGACACTTTCAGAAAATCTACAATAAATATGCATGAATCTTTGAAATAAATCATCCACAAATTTGTTTCCCAACCTACGTATTTCTTCAATTTCATTAAAGAGTTCATCATAAACATAATATACATGAGCAACGATAAACACTTGCATGGATTATTTCCATCTATGTATTGATTTCACTGGTAATTTCCTAAACTAAGGTTTGATATGTCCTTCAAATGTGAGGACAAATAATCAATGAATTTCATTGACCCAAACAATCTCGAACAATATTAAGATTTTTTTGTGCAATGTTAAATTTATTGAGATGTGTGAATGCAGAGACATGCCCTTCACCATTGAAATTTGAGTTTGAAAAGAGATTAATTTTCTTGTCTGAGATTCTCCTTGAGGGTCTCAGAAGACTCAAAGGGTTATCCCATATAGAGATATGGAGAGGAGCCATGGGTTGGTTAAAACAATTTAATGAAGTGACTCCACATGGGAAAGCTTGTCAAATGGTCTTCCTTCTAGCACCATTTTTGTTGATGTAGACAAAATTTCCTTTATAAACAAAAGGGGTTACCCCTAATAAGAAGTCTCAATTATGCTTCTCACCATTTGGAATAGGAACCCATCCAGATTTTGGACCGAAAACCATTTCTGGTTTTGGGTTTTATAGGTTGCGGCTCGGTCCACCGATGAAGGTTTCTAATCTAAACAATGAAATGCAACTAATCTCAGATGCATGCATCTGGATGGAAAAGGTAATTGGAAAGAAAACATAGAACCATGTGTGCTCCTGTCAATCGCCTGAGAAATAGTTCACATAGAACAAAAACAACAATACGAATAAATAATTGCAAACACAGAATAGTGTAGTATTTAAACAATCATTTATAGTTCTATGCCCATGAATTCAAACAAATATTCCCTGAAGAATCGAGATAAGAATGTAGCAAACATACATGAGAATAGTCTACAATACGAGGTACATTCTTACAAAACCTAAGTGTTGAGAAAAATGATGCAGAATATTCCACACATGTGCAACACAAGCATAAGCATTCTCCAGAAAATAGCTTGGCCAAAACAAAATTCTCCTCATTAAAAGTTTCAGTAATAGTACATGAAAGCTCCAATATCCAAAATCCATTTACTCAGATACAATCCCCATATTTATTGAAGTTCAACTTGACTATTAGCCTTTCACCTCCCCCACATGACCTTTCATTTACAAAATCGTGTCCTTATCCTCTTCATAATGATGAGAGAACAAGGATAGGAGATATGTTTATAATTCAATGTATTATATGAAGTTACATTTAGAATTTGTATTTTAGTGTCGTTCCATCATAGATTTTGGCCATAGTGCACCTCACACACCATGATGATTGGTCTAGACATTGGGAAACTCTTCTCCCTCCAATTATGTATTCAACCCCTGTTGTTGTTATTTCTCTATCATCCTCTACAATATATCATATTTGCAAGGGTACTCTTACATACTAATAGATTTCCTTGATGTGTAGTAGTTGGGCCTTTCATGGTTTTCTTCCCTCACATGTTGCATATCTAGATTGCTAAGTATGACCTACCTTTAGCATTGGTACCTGGCACCATTCAACACGCAATAGATGAGTGGACATAGAATAATATTGAAATAAAATTTCAAAAATATGCATTTGAACCTATAGAACTGAAACATTAACTAAGTGAGAGTTCATATATGCTTTCCTGAATTCAATTCCTGGTTCCTCTGTTCTTGGTTGAGGCACTATGTTCTCTGGGGTTGTTGACAATGTGCCAGATATTGATCATGAAAAATGTGAATAATTGGTGAGGAATATCCAAAATCATATAACTGTAAAGTTGTATATTTCGAAAATACCTTTCCAACGATATAAGGAACGCATGAAACGGGTATCGGAGTCAAACGTTACGACCAAAATACGAAAGGTAGTTTTGCAAGGTCCTCTCCCTATATCAGTGCAAAAAGAAAGGTCTACTCTAGTATATTGGTGAGGATCAAGTGAAGATGGTCCATCACTAGAAGAGATATTAGCTCCAATATGTCAGCGAAGATGAAGTGATTTCTCTGGGTTTATCGACGATGAATAGGTGAGATTCGCCTCCGCTGGTGAAAGCAACGGTTGAGGCAAGTCTTAAAGCATTGGAGAAGCTCTAGTCACGCCATGTTTTATGAACTCGCAATTAATCATTGTGGTATCAAAGCTTAGTTCAAGTTTTCATATCATTGGTGTTTTGTTTTTGTAGTTGGATTGAATTGTTGTACAAGGGTTTTTTCGTAGAAAAAGTCCATATGTGGATTGATTAAAAAGTTTAATGTTTTTATAAAAAATTCAAAAAGTAGTTTGAATTAAAATGATAATTGAAATTTTAAAATATAAAAATAGGGGTGGGTTATGAGCCCCCTAACCCACCTTATGTTCATGGGTGTGTTGGAAAAAAGTGTTCAAAGTATATGCGGGGTGGTATGGCCACGCTCCCTCCCGTACCCTTTTTCCATTTTAAATTTTTTGTATCATAACATATAGAGGGGTGTCGATTATTGTGGCCCCCTCTAACTCACAATTCGTTAAACTATTTAACAACCCTCCAACTAACCATTCATTAAAATTGAAACTCGCCAAACCATAAAAATTACACCTGCATACTTAACTTTGTGGGTGTTGGAAACCTAAACTGCAACAGTGTATTAGCAACGATCATGGGATGATGGTCGGTGTATCGGCAGCCATCATTCATTCAACGATTACCCCCAGTGTGTATCAGCCTCTAATCATTGATCTTATGTCAATACGTTGTTTTCGCGTTGGGCACAAAGGGTAAGGTTCTTTTTTATGAAGGTTTAGTTTGGTTTAAGATGGTGGGTAAGGGGGAGGCGCATGGGTTGGGCCCTACCCTTTCCACGTGGTATGCCTCCAACTAATGTGGGGTGAGTGGACATGGGCCCCTCTCTCCTCCACGTTGAAACCATATGACTTTAATATTTATTTACCTTAGATTATTTTGCTTCCTTTCTTAAAAATAAATATTAAATTTAAATAATTTCAATTTAATTTTAAATCAAAATTATTTAAATTTTAAATATTCAAATTTTAAAATAGTTCACGTAAAAATACTTAAAACAATCTTGCGTATCAAAGTGAAACACGAGTGTTCACAAATTACCTTGTTGAGGGAGACTTTGACGCTGCCCAACATTATTTCAAAGGCTCATAACTTGCTCATATGATATATGATTGGGGTACCATTTTTTGCGATGCAGAGAGCACGGAGAGACGCTTCTGGTGAGATAACTTACCATGACATTCAAACATTCCAGTAGTGTCACAGGTAACGAGGTTGGCTTTACGGGCAATCCTTGATGACCATTTTGGCACTTTCAAGCCTCAGATTTCGATTTGGTCAGTTGTGTTGGAATCATTATCACATAAATCATCCAATGGCCTTGCTTCAGGGATGAAAACTACACTTTTAAAAGAGCCCAAAAATTGTGAGCAAAGGCATTTTTTAATAAAAATTTAGGTCTCGTTCTTCCTGTAGCTTTGTCCGAATTTAGTTATGTCAGTTCCTTTGTTATCTTTGTTATACAGAATCTTAATTCATCCATTGGAGTTGATGTCATCTATCAATGGCTCAGAAATATAATCCCGTGAATAAAGCCAATTGATGTTTGGAGCGCTTAACACTATTTAGGAGTTGGGAGGACCAATTCTTCTCTAAGTTGCAATTTAGAGCTATCATTAGTCTTGTAGATGTCACAATTAACCCACATGAAGATAAACAACACTCTTGTTTATCAAGGTTAGTCATTAAATAAAAAAGGTGCAAAATGTGCATGTTGGTATGGAATGTGTAATGAAAGTCGTTGGTGACACAAACAGACTCAATAAACGCTTGCAACATGATGTAGATTAAGCAAGGTAGGAAATCAATCATCATTTATCTAGTCAAGCATGGAATTTTTAATCATTGGAAATCATAGGAACCTGATTAATGGGAACAATAAGAAGGATCTGAGTTGGAAGAACTTGGGAGAGGCTTCGATATGAAAGCGACTTGCTAGCATGGTCTATGTCGGTGAGAAAAATAAGATCATTGTTTATATGCTCAGTTTCAATGAGGGGTTGACATATTTCTACTATCATACCAGAGACAGAAGAGGGAAACTCGCTGACAAGTAATGTATCAAAGAGAGAGAGAGAGAGAGAGAGAGAGAGAGAGAGAGAGAGAGAGAGAGAGAGAGAGATGAACCTCGTCGATACACTGTGTATCAGAGAGAAATAAAGGAACCTTTTAGATACGTGATGTATCAATGAAAGAAAGATGAACCTCACTGATACACCATGTATCATCCAAGATGGGGGGATCTACACCAATGTATATTTGTGGTCAGAAGTGGATGAAGCATTGATGTATCAGCGTTCAAGGACTTATGGGTGTTGGTGTATCGTTGCCCATAAAATGATCGATGTTGATACACTAGAAAGTGGGAAAAAAGGTATAAGTTTTGGCCCTTCTTGCGTATCGATGAAGAAAATACTAAGTCGTTGATATGGACAATATCAGTAGAGGAAAAAGGATGCTCATCGATATAGGTTATATCGGCGAGGGAAAGAACATGCTCACTGATACAATTTGTATCGGCAAGGGAAAGAATATGTTCGTTGATAAAGGATGTCAATCCTAGAGAGTGAGAAGAGAGTCTTGTGGTTTTAACATTTGTGTGAAAGAGATTAAGTGGTTTTCTAGTAGCAAAAGTTTCATGGGNGGGGGGGGGGGGGGGTGATTTCTTCTCTTAGAGTAATGGTAAGTAGAAGAAATTAGGGAGGGTGTTGTGCTAGCACAATAGGGTCATCCGTGAAAAACCATGCCAATGAAACACTCAACTATTATACACCTTATGGGATGATTGTATTACTACCAATATCATCATTGGTGAAACACATTTCCAATTATTGTATGGGAAATAAGAAATAATGTCTATTGATCTTACGTTAGCTTCCATCTAGTTACCCTTTCAAATAAAAGTGTTAAACCTACCCAATGCATGAAAGAAAAGGCAATGCAAGCAATTAGTGAGATTGGGGATTGGTATGTCACTAAAAAGGGGACACATATAAGAGTTTTCAAAGATACTAAGGGCCCACAGTTTCTACCTAAGTTCATCCCAAACAATCTCACCCTTGAAGAAGTAGCTTATCAAACTTTTCTAAATGGATTTGGGACAACCCTCTCTTGAGACAATAAATAAATATGGCCTCCCTTTCCTTTTTATATACGATATTATGTATAAAGGATGTGAAATATGTAATTGTAGAAGTTGAATATCTTACTATTCTCCAATTTTGAGAAGAGATATTTAGAAGACAGGACCCCCTCAATGTAGTAGACCAACATTTCCATGCCTATAAACACAAATGGCCCTATCAAGATGAATTTTGGCACGAGGAATGAATATATAGAAGATCTACGTCCCTGGATGAGGTAGCATTTACAACTCACAACAAGGGAAATGGTGGGAAAGAAAGAAGACACGACAGTTGGAAAAAGAAATGCAAGAGAATGAAGCTAGAGAAAAGGAAGTTGAAGTAAATGAACAAGTTAGGATTAGAGCAGAGAGAGAAGTAGTCAAGGTAGCAACTAAAGAACATAGGAAATAAGAAGCATTAGAATGACAAGAAAAAAATATGTAGTGAGAGGTAGATAAGAATAAAAGAGAATAAGAAGAAGTAAAAAATAAAATAAATGAGGATATAAGACTTGCACATGAAGTAGAAGAGCAGTGCTAAGTACCAAATATTGAATACAAAAGAACCATAGTAGATATACAAGAACAATATGCAAAATCTCCTTTATTATTATCAAACCCTTAGGGTAGGGAAACACCATACGATGATTCCTATTATGGAAGGGATCCTCTCATGTTCAATTGCCTCTTCAAGGGGGAAACCTCCTAATGAGATTCAACTCCAAATACAATACTTCTCTTCATATCCCATTACATTTCTTGAACCCCTTTATATAGTGCTACCAACCACCTAAGAACATTCTAGAGTAGGAACTTTATAGAAGTATAACCTTCTAGTAAGTCCTCTTACATTTATTATATCTAACTACCATAGTGGGCCTTATTTAATACTATAGTAGACCTAATCCAATTTGCATTGAATGACCTCCACTATTAACACTATGGGCCCTCTGGATCCCCCACTACCTCTCTAGCTACCTAACATTCCATCCCTCTTATGAAAGTGTTGTCCTCAATGCTTGCTATGAGGGTGTACAACCATATACCAGGGTCTCATGGATAAGTGTGGACCATAGTGCTGAAGTAAAATATAAAACCACGGTCCCATGTAGAAGTGAAAGCCACCATGTTGAAGTAGTTCAACCACCATTGTAAACCAGGGTCCAATGTCCAAGTGCTCATGTGAACTCTACGTAGAAGATATCTGAACTCAAGAACCAACTGAAAATGATGTTCCAAAGAGATACATTGATCATGGGGATCCAAATATCTAGATCGCTCCATATCCCAAAAATCATCTGAATAACACACTAGTACTAGAGAATATTGAAAAGTAGTATTCATAGAAGGCTCTAGACTGCTCTCCATAATGTGCTCTACATAAGGTGGAGTAGAGTCATCAAATAAAAGATGAAAATAGTTATCATCCCAGAGATTACAATTTTCCATATACCAATCCTCACAATATTCCTCGTAATCATATCACACATATATTTTTTGAGTATCTTCTGATGTGATGTCAATGTACATGCTATTCCTAATATATCTCTCTTCTTCTACAAGTCTGATCTCTTCAATAGCTTCCATATCACGTTGAAATTTTGCATTGGAGGCCTCTAGTTTGCGTAGTAGGGTCATGAGGGATTGAAAGTGAATATCCATGGGAAACACAACATATAATATATCAAAAGAAATATATGAAAATTCTCTATCCAATGGAACTGATCTGGTAGAACTTTGATCACCCTGTGAAAAGTTATGAACTTTACAGTTCCACCGCCATCACGAAAACCCCCAAAAATGGTTGATTTTAAATCAGTGATATCTTCACTTCCGAAGCTCTGATTTAGATGCTTTGTTTTTTTAAATTGGGTAAAATTGTGAGAGAAACTCAGATATGCAATTGTTTTTGGAAAATTCAGCACTCGTTGATACAGAAAGCAAAAAATCACACGGTCGTCTATGGAAAAAACCCTAAAAATAACATATTTTAAAACTTCAATAAATTTACTTCCCGAATGATTTTGCTTTTAAAATTGGGTGTTTTTATGAGAGGAACTAATATCTACAACCAATTTCTGAAAATTTTGCACAAAATAACACATAAAACATCTAGAACATCTCAACCCTCTTTGGCTTCTCCTTAAAAAAAACTACAAAAATAGAAAAAAAACAATTCCCCACAATTCCTGCCAAGGAAAGTGCTTTGATACAAATTGTTAAGTACCAAATACTGAATACAAAAACACCATAGTATATATACAAGAACAATATGCAAAATCTCATTTATTATTAGCAAACCCTTAGGGTAGGGCAACACCATACTACAGATCCTATTATGGAAGGGATCCTCTCATGTTCACTTGTCTCTTCGAGGGGGAAACCTCCTAATGAGATTCAGCTCCAAATACAATAATTATATTCATATCCCATTACATTTCTTGAACCTCTTTATATAGTGTTACCAACCACCTAAGAACATTCTAAAGGAGGAACCTTCTAGTAAGTCCTATTACATTTATTATATCTAACTACCATAGTGGGCCTTATTTAATACTATAGTGGACCTAGTCCACCTTACATTGAATGGACTCCACTATTATAACTATGGGACCTATGTTCCCCCCACTACCTCTCTAGCTACCTAACAAGTAGGAAGAAACAAAAAATATGCAGTTAGAGGTAGAGAAAAATAAAAGAGATTTGGAAGAAGTAGAAAAGAAAGGGAATGAGGAGATGTAATATGCATAGAATATGGATATGGAGGCCTCGAACCATGAAACATTTTTTGAATCTCCATTGACATCCATCACAGAAGACTATTTCCCTCTTGGTGAGATAGGCCTAGGAAAGTTAACCCCCTCAAAGTTTGAAGAAATCAAAATTCTAGACACATTTGTCTTTGATAAGATGAAGGGATGAGTGGTAAAACAATCATAGAAAAATATCAAGTTACTTGGAATCCTTGAGATTATGGTCACTACTGATACTCCATTAATCATACACATATAAGCCAACCCATTTTCCACATCTTATGTAGGAGTTACTTCTCCCAAGAATTTGAATTTACAATCAAAGACTTCATCAAAGAAATACAAGGCTACAAAAAAGGATAAGCACCCTAGAGAAATAGGTATCCCATTAGATATCAGAAATGACTAGCTTGGATGAGTTCAAATCTTGCACTTTCGAATTGCAAGATGAATTAAACACCTCTGAAAGGATGATGTAGAATAATTTGTTGGAATTTCAAGGTTACACCACCTAATTCCTCACTTATTTGGACAATATCAAATACAAAAACATGATATTATATGGATTCCAAATGAGCATGGATGAGTATAATAAATTTTAAATGGAAGAAAAGGATTCACCCAAGGATCTTCCTCAAATGAGCGAGCAGAAGAGTCAATGCAACTATACAGCCTTGTAAAATTTTCAATCAATAAGTGCATCCCTAGAGAGAGATATCGTAGCCTTGATGAATAATTGTAAGTGCTTGCACCTTTCTACTAAGAGAGTAATCAAAAGATGTCAACTTCCCTCACTTGGAGATGTGAGTTCACGTTGGCCAATAATTGATGTTTTGAATGACTTAAAGGAGACTATCAGAGGCAAAAGGATTTCCATAGGAATAACCTCAAGGATCTCCAAGGAGGCACTAAAAGAGTACATTGCAAATTCTTCAAAAGATACAATTCATATTAATTCATACCTTAACACACTCAAAAGGGGTGTGGGGCATATGTTAAAGGATTTGGTATCTTATGAGGTTGTGTTTGAGTAACTAACATTTAGGAACATAATGGGAATATCATCTCAACATGAAGTATGGTTAACTTATCTAGATGATAAAGTGTATGGTTGACTATGAACCCAAATAAAGATAAAAAATTTATGTATAATATTCTTTTTTGAAAATAACGAGAATAGAGAAACTGGAAATCCATAAACTGCCAAGAAGGAAGTCCAAGATCCCATAAGATAGTTATGAGAGAATATATAAAAGGGAATCAACTAGTAGTGAAAGGGACTTTTTGCTACTTGAACTTTTGCAAACTCTTTTATGATTTTTAATAAGGAGAATCCCTCGGGGCCAATTTGGAGGATAAGATTCGATTCTTGTGCTATGTGTTGAGAACTATTTATGGTGCTTGTTTCTTACTGGAATCATTATAAGATTATATTGTTTTGTTGTAGACTTTTGTATATGGAATTTGCATTCTTTCTCTTGTTTTCTGAGATGTTTGATTTGATATGG
Organism: Picea engelmannii; assembly: GCA_009831015.1. Lineage (NCBI taxonomy): Eukaryota > Viridiplantae > Streptophyta > Pinopsida > Pinales > Pinaceae > Picea > Picea engelmannii. The sequence goes on from ML793551.1 coordinate 18,504, forward strand.
TGAATGTAAGAATGTGAACAATAATCTAATGAGAATTTTCCATACTTATTTCATGTTCATGTGTGTGTGTGTGTGTGTTTCTTCTATATAGAAGTAATCACAGGAAGGTATGTTAGGTATTGTGTTCACTAGTTAAATATACACTCCTAGTTAGTATAGGTAGAATAGGATCACACTCTAAATACAGACTAGAAGCATTGTACATTTGCATTTCACATTAAAATAATAATGGTTTCGAGGACATAATCCAAATGGGTTCCATATTTCAAACGGTTTGAGGTCTAATTGGGACCTTACATTGGGTAGAACCCCTACTGTTGAGAAGTTAATTTTTCCCATGTAAATAGATCCTGACACTAGAAGGAGGGCTTGAATTTTATGGCTGGTAGAAACACTCGCTCTTCATGGGATTATCATACTATACCTTCAAATCGTGAACCCCAACATAGATGTATTCCCACCTAAGGTGATAAATTAGACCCTAAGATTGTATTTGAAGATAGTGCTACTGCTTTTGAGAATCCTGAATATCCTCCTCTTGAACATCTTTACATGGTTCATCATCCATAGGTAAAATCTCTTCATTGTATCACCTATGCATATTATTAAGATATTGGACAATTTCCCATCCCACCTTTGTTTCTCAAATGACAACTAGCTTGTAGAAACCTCATTCAAATTGAAAAATAACTTTTGGTCAATTATGTAGAATATTTAGTGGCACTTGCTCTTAAAGATATTCCCAAACCTTTGGAACAAATCCCATAACATTCACCTCACACCACATATTCCCTAATGCCTTAGGCTAAGGTTAATAGGCGAGCTTATGAAATTTTGTAATGGTTACTTGTTCATCAAATTGCTGGAAAAGTACCTTAGGTACCTGTTGAGTCCACAACACACCCTAAAAATCTATAAGTTTTGGGTACAAATGTTTCTTTGATTTTGCAAGTAACTTTTACATATTTTAAATTTTAATGAGTTCATGCATATCATATAGTTTAGAAAGAATCTTAAAACCTTGAGAAAACTATTTTTTTCTTAGTCCCTAAGCTTATTTGAAATTGAAGTATCTTATATAGGTGAATTTGAATAACTTTCATTGTTGGACCAAAGTGATTTCTAATCACCGATAGGAAATCATGTTGCATTCTCATTGTAAAGTGAAATGTAGGTGCTCATATGAAAGTGATAGGCTCACTCCAATGGAAAATAGGTTTTACACACTGATAACAAAGTAAAATCAAAGATCCAAAACAAAGGATAAGTCAAGGAATCAAGGAAAAAGTAAATGATATGTGTTCATAACAAAGTGAGATCACTTCGTTGATTGTCGCCATATGTTCTCACTTTTTACTTTCTCAAATAAAAAGTTGAAATGTGTCAACGAAAAGTAGATCTTGAATGCTGACAGGGTTTGTCGCTACACCATTTAGACTTGCACTCTTCTCCCTTTGAAATTTGATCGATGATCTCACCTTGCATGCATTCTAAGGTTGTATATCATCGCTCAACCAAATTCAATTTCCAATTTCTACAATTATAAACTTATCATATCTCTAAAGTGTTGAGTGACTACCAAAATGGTAAATCTATTATCTATTAATTTTTCAATTCAAATTCAGAAACATCCAATCGAAATTCAATCTTTAGGATTTGGTGAATCCAATCAGGATTAAGATATATCCAGTCACCATGGCACTAAGATTTGGTTTGTTGGTTATAATATTCCACCTCTTTGACTAATCGAACCATTTTGAGCAATAATTCAAATAGTATTAGTGAGGATTAAGCATTGTCCATAGGATTTGCAGCCCATGAGAGCTTGGTTTGTCAGTTGATATTATCATTTTGATATTATCATTTTAGTTTTGAGTGATTATCTATGGAGAAATTTTGTTGTTTCATCCCTTTGTGTGGAAGGTCGATCCATGAACCAAAGTCGACTATGGGTATCAACATTGTGTTTCAAATCACTTTTTTTTCTTCTATTTTCCTCAACATAGGTATTTTTATTACTCAAACTCTCGCTAAGGGAAAGTCCCACCCTACAAAGGAGAGATTGGGGAAATATATAGGCAAGCCACCCACTGCCACCCCAATGGAATTTTCTCTTCAATTTAAGGCTAGGGTTTCTAACCTAAGGAGGGTATTACTAAAGGGGCCAAAATTAATTCCTATCATTGTATCTAGATGGGTAAGATTCAGGACTTGGTTTGACTTTGAGTTTCTATATTCTCTTAAAGGTATAATACACTAAGTATGAGAGAGAACCATAAACATTAATCATTGATGAGATCAAGTGAATATGACTTAGACAACACAGCTCAATTAAAAAGTGATTGGAACATAAAAAATAAAATAAAAAAGTATATTGCATCCAAAATTTGAATTATTAATGTATTATTCATCATATACCATTTATCCATCCACAAGTGATATGAAAATGTTTATCCAAATAAAGAGGACACATTATGTGCTAAGTGTAAATGTCCAATGGTCATGTGCCAACATAATCCAATATCAACAACAAAATGTATTATCTATTTTTCAGTTAAGAATAGAGACAAAGATAGAATATCTTGATGCTATAATTGATGTATCATGGGATCAATTTATTATCCATGATAGGAATATATAATTGTGAAATATTCATCACATATTGTGATCTACAACCAGGGTGACATTGATACCTATATTTACTCGGTTTTATGCCACTCCATTAAAGGTCAGATTTAAGATCATTTTTATTGAACTTGATTGTGTTAAAAGGTGGAATTGAAGTAATTAGGAGGCTTGAATCCAAATTGAAGTTAACTTGGTAAAGAATCTTATTACATCTCATATACCATTACTTAATGCATCCAAAAACTTAAATGTGGAAATAACGAAGCATAGGAAACATGAGATAAGTAGTCAACACATAAGGACAAGGAATCACCAATTGTTAATGGAGTTCAGCCAAGGTGGGATACATCTCTGGGCTCCACTCAACTACATAGATGCTTCATTATCTTCTTTAAAATATGATCTCATTTACATATAAAAGGGTTCCAGTGTCATTCATGGTGATAGCATCGAAGAAGGTGCTTTTATGTGTAAAGAGTTGATTCTCACAAATATGTGGAAAAATATCTCCTGCAATGGGGAAATCATCATGAACAAATACACGGGAAAATTTATCACATCAATGGAAATAATAGGTTCTCCTCTGACAATACAAAGGATTTTAGTTCTCACAAAAAGTGGCAATGTCTCTTCCACAAAACATGATCTCTTCTGATGAAGGTTGATCTCTCACAATATGTGGCATAATAAGGACTCTTTTACAATGGGAAGCAATTGTCCTCTTTGAATCCATTGATCAGACTCGAGCATAACAAAAATTGCCTTAGTTTTATGTGCAAAGGCTAATATAATGAGTTTTCTTGCAATAGATTAGGTCTTGTTGCCTTGTTGCAACACTCAATGATCATTGGAATCTGCAACATGCATACATATTTTGCAAAAATTCATAAAGAAACCAAAAGTACAAAAGCATGATGCTTACATTGAGTTTTCTTCCATAATCCTTCTGATCAACAACTTTGATGCAGAAACAGATGTCACCATTGGGATCATGGCACGAAATCGTGTAAGAATGACTATCAAATTGTCTCAAATGGACAAAGTCACCTCTAGGCCCGTGATGGGCTCTTTGCCTCATAAAGCATGCCAATCCCTACAATAAATAACATTCTCTTCATAAAAATGTGTGCGTATACGACCTCTGGATGGGTGCGGACCTCTCTCTCCCCCGAGTTTTGGAATAATTGGCATTTAACTAATAGTTTGGGGGCAAACTTACCAAGTCCAACCCCCGTGGCTTGTTGTAAGCCGTGGCTAAGTTAAGAATTTGGTTAGGGTAGGTTCGGGGGTCAAATTCCATGGACCCCCCTTTTGGAAAATCGTTACAACAATATACCAAATATTGTGTTTTTTTTAAATATGTCGTTAATTCTAGAACCTCCAAGTTTAGCTCCTAATCTAACCAAACTGTCAACTCATTTACATATAAAAGGGTTGCAGTGTCATTTATCCCTAATGTGATCATTGCTAGATTTTTTTGGATTCACCAGAATTCATGGACCATTGGTCAGGCCAGCCAATGGCCTAATTTTTTTTATTTTATTTTTTGGACCTAGCCCTCCTTAGGCATTTCAGAGTTGCCACGTGGTGCCCTACAATAGGATGACCTCATCTAGTCAATTTCCACATGTATCCCTATCATACTTCCACATGGAATTCACCACAGCAGTGCCACTTGTTGTGTTGTCATCCTTCCATGTGGCAGATCCTGGGTGGTGCCACATGGCATCACCTAGGGTGCCATGTGGCACTCACCGATAGGCCCAAGTGGTTGCCCAAAATGCCAAAAATGCATGACACGTGGCAACCTCTCGTGCTACCACATCAACATGTTGATGTCAGCGTGACATCATCTCTACACAGTTACCTATTGACTTCAACAGTATGAATGATGACGTCAGTTATATGGACAAGTTGACTTTGACTTGGTTTGACCAAAACTTTGACTAGCCACAACTTCTTCTTTGTAGCTTCGTTTAACGATCCTCTTGTGTCATTGGAAATATTGTGATGGGCTCTTTGACTTGGCATAGTTTTCACTACATTCTGAACACTTTGATTTTTGGGCCTTCTGGATCTTCCTGGATCATATTAAGCATGTACCATAAAAAACTAGAGAAATGAAAAATATGCAGTAATCAAACCCTCAAAACAATACCAAGATAAAGCTAGCATCATCCCTTTAGGAGAGGTTGTTTTACTACCTTAAGTTTCGATTATTTTCTATGAAGTATGTGGGGTAATGAAAAATCAAAATGATGTCAAAGAGGATTCATACCATGATCAAATACACAAACTTGGTTTCTACATTTTTGAATAGTAAAATTAGCCCTTATACGGTCATGAAAAGGTGCAACGATATGTACTTTATTGAGGTCATTATAATGTATTTAGCATATATATATATATATATATATATATATATTACCATGGAAATTATGAAGAAAAATAACACCAAAATGTTTCCCAAAATAGCAGTTATATCATCACCATATGTGGTCTTAATTTTTTGTAGTTTTAGACAGCTAGTAAAACCTTTGAAGAGCAGTGGAAGAGAAACAATTTTTGGTAGATTTGAGAGATAATTGGACCCTTCAATGCATCAATTATATTTTATGATGTATGTGGAACATTTAAATATCAAATCATTTCCAATAAAAGATTCATACCAATATTAAACACATACTTTAGAATTATGCAATTTTGGACGGTGAAAAGGACCTTTGCAAACAATGAACGAATATCTAATAATTTTCCTTGTGAGGTAGGTCGTTGGACCTTTTTATGTGTCTATTAGTTGCTTGAGATATTATAGAATAATATTCATCTAAAACGTTGCAAGAATAAGGACAAATGGCTTTAGTTATAATGCAATCGTTCCAAGTACAAATACTTTAGGGCATCCACAAATGGTCAAGCTCAATTAAAATTAGAGATGCCTTACCAAAATAAGGATTAGATCAAAGATGGATAATGTAACCATATAAAACCCCTCTTATGTTAACCATAGAGATATTATTTAAGATCAAGATAGCATGAATATAATATAATATATACCATTGAATCTCAAGCAATCTAGATTAAAGAATAAACAATATAAACCCTATATTGCAAATTAAAAAAAAAATAGAAAAAAGGACAAGAGAGGAAAGACGATTTTGAGTTTTTTGGATGGTTGAATATAAGGATAGACCAATGCCTAGAGAGGTCTATGGGTTATCTACATGAACTATAGGTGAATTTTAAGGTAAAATATAAGGCGATGGTGATGGCACCCAGAGGATTGCCTCTCAAACGTTGTCTGGGGTTAGATATTTCTCTTCAAGATTGGATGGAAGGATTGAAGCCTCTACAAGTACTAACAAGGTTATATAAAGGGTTTTCTAAGGCAAAATTGAATATACCTAGGACATCCTACCTTAATGCAATGGAACAATTATTCAATGGTCAAAGGGGGGAGAAAAGAATATTATACCTTAAGTTACCCTTCGAGGTGGAGCATGTCACCCTTGTTTGGCCTTGTAGTAGCTTTGTCCTCTAGAAAACCAAAAAATGTTTCTATATAAACCCTTGAAAAATAGTTAAACATTCACTTAGAATAAATATAGATGCAAAAGAACTATTTAAGCCAGTTTTCTCATTAATCGCCAACAATGAAAATGAGAGAGTACTCCTCTTTTTATAGCTAAGGAGACTCCTCAATACAATACATAATACAATGTGCTAGCTCAAAACCATTGGCCCAATCAAAACCATGGGAAAAATACGATAAGTGAGAAAAAATAACCCTCAAAACCCTCCAAGACCAAAACATCCCTCTCAAATAGTCCAAAATACAACAAATAGTTCCACATGTGTGGGATAGAGAGGGCTAAGAGATATGCACCCCTCAAAATATTTTCTTGTGTAACCTCAAGATGTGAAAATATGAGTCATCATGGTTCAAATACCTCTAACAATCCTCCAACCAACTCCCTACTAAGGAATGGTCCAAGTGTGGAAATAACCACCTCAAGAGGATGGCGTCACTCCCACACATGTGGGCTATTCAAGTCAACAAATCAATGCAAGTGGCATGTGTGTCCTCTTCAAGGTGGGTACTCCTCAAATAAATAATGGTGAATCATGCCATGTAATCCAATGGTCCAAATAACAACCTGTAACCACTTCAACAACATATAACTAACTCCTCAAATTCATAAATGGCTCCCATATGTTGTCCAAGGAGAGATAATAATGCATGAGTGTGAATACAACATCCAACTAAGAAAGGAGAATGAATCTGAGTGATCCATGTGGAATGTGTGATGGCATATCATCCCTGTCATGGATCGATGCACTGTCATGGATCCCAATGCAATGACATGTATCTCAATGTAGTACACAGATTGCAAGGAAAATGGAACAGATCCCAATGCCTATATATATGATCAAATATAAGTACGTGTATCCCAATGCAGCATCACATATCCCTATGTGGTGGCATGGATCTTGATCCATGACACACATATCCCAATGCAAGAGACAGTGATGGGTTTAGCTTCTTAGCAAGACATTAGATGATAATACCTAGTGAAATATATTAACACAACATAAAAAATAAGGCTTAGTTTTAATATTTGCCTAATTTTTACCAAGGGGGAACACCATTAACCCTTATACATGCACCAAGTCCTAGGAAAAAAATTATTCCCCAAGTACCTAGGTGAAACATAGGTAAAAAGATGAATAATGATGGAAAAGGGAAGCGAAAGACTTCATGTGATGACCCTCAAAGTCTTATACATGCATAGGTATTTTCTATTTGTTCATATATATTTCATGATATATGAGTTTTATACAATATCCATCGAGAGGCAGCTTATAATTGAGTTACCTATCCTAAGCATTGTTTCTTACTACCCTTGTATGCATTTTTCTTTACATGTTCAATTTAGTGAACAAGTCCCTTTTTCTTTAGATATTAATAGACAAGATAGGGACTAGGGGAATTGTCCTCAAAGAAAGGTGGCATCGCTCAAGCTTTACATTTTTGGCTTTTGAATTTAATGTTCTTCACCTATATCCTTTTCTTGCTTTATTAATTCAGGATTTTCATCACTTAGACCTTTCTTTTAACCTTTGAGAAGTCATACATGATCATGATAGATTTTTTTATATGGATGGAATGAAATCGGATAGGGAATATGGAAAATGTATAGCATGGTTAGGATGTGGACAATGTTATATTGTCTAAGTACCCAGTAGTACAAAGTAACCCAATAAATGACACACTTCTAAGGGAAAATATGGTCCCCCAAAGTACAATGAGGAAAATAATAAAATTATGCATGTTATGAAGTTATATCATATTCATTTAGTGTTTACCACTTTCATGACTAACAAGGAAGTTATATCATCACATACAAATGAAAATCAATACGTGGAACATCAAGATAGAACAAATTGAAACCATATTGTACCATCCATAATGCATCTTTCATATGAGGACTGAGGGAGCAGAATGAGCTATACCACAACTAAGCTAGCACAATCATACATATGATGGAGATAATAACAAGAATCTTTTAAGTTTGGAGAAGATAAACAAGATAGCTCATGCAAACTAGCAACATGACACCATGTGAGGGTACCTATGAATTTTTCACCCCTGGGGGAGTAACAAGTATGTTATGAAACTTGAAATTTTGAATTTGAATCCATGCATATCATGTGGTAATTTTAACTATACTAGTGATTCAACGTTTGTCCTAGTGGCATTAATAGTTCATTATGAATTCTCTTCTCACACTTATTTTCAATGGATACAATGCATAATTGAATTCATGTTATTTTTATTTTTAAAATTATGCATCAATATGTTAAATTTAAGTATTGAAAATAGTTATTCACAAGTATGATTACCCTCCTTACTTTGATGTATATTGATTATGATTCAGGTAAAATACAACATAGGAAAACACCTATTAAACCCATTGTTAAATCTCCTAAAGGGAAAACTAAATAAATAGGGGAGGCTTCTCAAAAGAAACTGATATATATTGAGGACCCATTGGAAGAATACATTCCCATGATTCAATATCATGTATCTGAAGAGAATCTACCATAGTTGATATTAAAATACACAAAATCCACATAGGGAATCAAATCCTTTTTCTTGGATGGAATGAATTGTACCAGAAGTTTCAAAACAAATATTACCCAATGTAGTTCATCATAGTAACCCTACCATGAGGGAAACTAATGGCAATGTCTTCATCAACATAATAAAGTCTTGTCTATACTGTGTTGCGGTGAGATCCCTTATGATGCATTGTTCTTAGAGTATTGAGTGAATCATTGACCACATGAAGTTAAACAAGAGTGTGATAGCAGATGAGAAAATCCAATGTGTGGTCTCTTTCTTACCAGAGAATGTGGACAACTATTAGGTTTCCAAAACCTCAAGTTCATTTAATTACCCTCTTTTTAAATGATTTTTATTAAAAACATGATGTGGGAAAGATTTTGGAAAGCTAGTGTAAGGAAGGTAAAAGATTCTTTCACAAAGCCAATGGAATTTATTCTATCACAAACTTGAGAGAACCATACATGTATCTCATGGAATTGATATGCAGATTGTATGGAGAGAAATATTGTTTGCATTTCAGAGACACATGGGTGCCACTATCTTACATGGTGGCCACTACAGGATGGTTATTCAAGTAGGCTTATATCTTTTCTATTCATCTTAATTGTATTATCGAGAGAGAACAAAAGAAAAAGGAAAAGTCTGGAATTGTTCCTACCTTTTATATGGCTTCTTATTTATTAGATGTCATGTGTGCTTCAAATATATGTGAAAATATTAATCTCAATTGGCATATTTCAGAGGCCCTTATGAATGTATATTTTTAGATCCTAGGGAACAACAAGTACAACATACAATACTGAGTCATCTGTGACTTCTTCCTAGCACCATTATACAAAATCATTATCTACAGGGAATGTCCAAGATTGTTATAAGATGAAAAAAATTTGATTAGTTGTAGTGGTAATTAGTATATGTAAGAGGACTTGACTTATCTGAGGATTTGTGGTGCAATTGCAACACCTCATATTTTTCTTAATTATGTACCAAATAGAATTTCTATAGATGACATAGCTTATCAGATAAACCTTCAATGGTTAAATGCTTCATTGTTTTTTACAACCTTATTTTCCACCCTAGGGACTTATGGAGGACCCATTGATGCTTTATTTCTGAGACACATTCTTTTTCCCTAGATTTCACCTATTTTTTAGGATGTTCACGCATGAATGGATTAAAATATTTTGATGGGTCGCTATTGTTAGGACCACACAATGTACCTTTTTGCCTATACTTTTTGCCACCATTATAATCTTGATCACCTACATTTAGACTCATACTATCACTTTATCTGATCATCTCAAAGGTATACAACGTCCCTTCTCATTACTATATGTTTAATCTGTTTTGCATAATATTTTACATCACTCTCGTACTTAACCATTGATTAGAAATGCATAAGTGTCCAAAGCTGCAGATTTGCATTCAAGGCCTATTGTTGAAACACAGAACTATCCAAGGTCGTCGTTGTTGAAACATAGAACTGATGCTGAAACACGGAACTGCTACACAGTCCGAGGTTGCAGTTGCTGAAACACGGAGCTGCCACACAGTCCGAGGTCGCAGATACTGAAACACGGAGATGTTACATAGTCCGAGGTCGCAAGATGCTGAAACACAGAGCTATTACACAATCTAGAGTTGCAGATGCTAAAACACAGAGAGAACCGACGGTGCTGAAACACGAGGAAGTCGACACAGTCAGCGGTCAATAGTCAGAGCGCAATTCACGTGGCTGAAACAGCCCGAGAATTGCGATGCTGAAACAGCATCCACAACAACGAAGAAGAAGTTGTTACACCAGTCGTAACAACAATATCTTATTCAGTTCTGGTAATAGCATTCGGTTGCGTGAGAATAGGACATCCTATGCTGATTTAGAAAGAAGATCCGATTTAGGATAGGATTCAGATATGCTTTGTAATGATTGTATCAAAGGGATTTCCTCTTTAAAATCAGAGGAAATCACCATTCGAGATATCCAAGTTTTGATGCATTGAAGCAACTCCAGAGAAGCGGGACGCATTTCTATTCCTTCAATTTGTAATGTGATATTTCGACAGATGAATATAAGACTG
>ML793551.1:42418-62391 GCA_009831015.1 Picea engelmannii
AATATCATAACCTCTGTAGGTTTCCTTTACCTCTACAAGTGTGCTAGCCAGGGATTTGGTTAAGGTGTTCCTGCTCAGACAGAAAGGAACTATAACACCTTATCTTCTGTAGGTTTCCTTTACCTCTGCAAGTGTGCTAGCCAAGGATTTGGTTAAGGTGTTCCTGCTCAGACAGAAAGGAACTATAACACCTTATCTTCTATAGGTTTCCTTTACCTCTGCAAGTGTGCTAGCCAGGGATTTGGTTAAAGTGTTCCTGCTTAGACAGAAAGGAATTACAACACCTTATCTTCTATAGGTTTCCTTTACCTCTGCAAGCGTGTTAGCCAGGGATTGGATTAAAGGTTTCCTACTTATAAAGGAAAGAACCAAAACATCCTATTCCCCGTAGACTTTCCTTGGTGTTAGCCAGAAACTGGGTTAGAGATCCCTGCTCAGAAATAAAGGAATCAGACTGCCATGTTCTCTGTAGACCTCAACTTCACAAGTGTGCTAAAACATAAGTAAGGCTCAAGGCTCCTTCTTAGACAGAAAGGAACTAAGTGCTTTGTTCTCTGTTAAATAGAGTTAATTGTTTCTGCATCACTGTTTTCATAAAAAGAGTGTTAATGCTGAAGTCTCTGTTTGAGAGTAAGGGTCTTGTTCTCTGATTGCAGAATAGATGTTCTTTCCCATTGCAAGTGTTATTTTAATGTAATCTAGGATTCTTATATTGATCTTTAAGGAATTGCAATAGGGAGGTTACTTTCTTGTGATTTAATTCATAGCTTCAACGGAAATAATTAGTATAATTTCTTTACTACAACACTAAGCTTCTTTTGGAATTGAGCATATACAGTGCGTGGCTATCTTTGAAATAAAAGACTTCCCTGGGTTGATAATTTATGTTTCACTTGGTTGTTTAAAATTAATTAGGCAATTATAGTGACCAAAAACTATCTGCATAGTTTACATCCCGCAACTAGTCGTTAGCTAGAATATTGTTGTCCTACAATCGCCCTTATAGCCTTCTATAATTGGTGATTCACGAGGAGATGGTGTGGGGTGACTTGTTTCTCTCGTGATATGAGATTGAGAACTCTCAATCTATTTTAGGTTCACTAAGTTCTATAGATTTATAAGAATCCCATAGCCTCCTCCACCAATATATATAAATAATGAATTCCATGGGAGAGAGGAAAAAGAATCATTTACATGTACATGTTGCAAGATTTTCAAAGGAGATTTTCCATAGAGACTAGTCTTCATCTCAAGTCATCCTTTCTTGTGTGATGGCTAGGGAGGAGTTGGAGAAAGGAACAAGGAGGATTTCATCATGTCTCAAGGTATTATTACACTAATGTACTTCTCCTTCATTTGATGTATGTGTGTGTGTGTGTGTGTGTGTGTGTTCCCCTTCCCAAATCTATTGTATTTACTTTTTCATGGTAGATATGATATTGGCTTGGCTAGACTAAACTATATATAGAATAGATTTGAATTTCCTACCACTTGAAAGGGTTTGTAGATCAGTATTTGTTTGTCACTTGTGTCCAAGAAGCAGGACAACCACCAGTCAATAAGGTATGCCTCTCTTCCCTCTAGTGTAAAAGGAAAGAAAATTGATTAGATCTAGGTAAACCCCGTAGTAATATATCTTGTTGTATATATTGGATCAAGGGAAGATACAAGGGAGGTATTTCTTATCTGTAGGTCAGATTTATTGTTAAGTACCAAAGACTAAATATAGAAATATCACAAAATATCCACATAGAAATATAGAAGAAACCACACTTTATTATAGAAAACCCTTGAGGTAGGGAAACACCATACAATGGATCCTATTATGGAAGGGATCATCTCATGTTTACTTTCCTCTTCGAGGGAGAAACCTCCTAATGAGATTCAGCTCCAAATACAATATTTTTCTTCATATCCCATTACATTGTTTGAACCCCTTTATATAGTGCTACCAACCACCTAAGAACATTCTAGAAGAGGAACCTTCTAGAAGTATAAACTTCTAGTAAGTCCTCTTACATTTATTATATTTAATTACTATAGTGGGTCTTATTTAATACTATAGTGGACCTATTCCACCTTACATTGAATAGCCTCCACTATTATCACTATGGGCCCTATGGGCCCTATGGGCCCCCCACTACCTCTCTATCTACCTAACATTACATCCCCCTTATGAAAGCGTTGTACTCAACGCTTGCTATGAGGGTGTACAACCATATACCAGGGTCCCATGGATAAGTGTGGACCATAGTGTTGAAGTAGACTAGAGAACCAGGGTCCCATGTAGAAATGAAATCCATCATGTTGAAGTATTCCAACCACCATTGTAAACCAAAGTCCCATGTTCAAGTGCTCATGTGAACTTCACACAGAAAATATCTGAACTCGAGAACTAGCTGAAAATGATGCTTCAAAGAGATACATTGATCATGGGGATCCAAATATGTAGATCCCTCCATATCCAAAATATCATCTGAATAACACACTAGTACTGGAGAATATTTAAAAGTAGTATTTAGAGAAGGCTCTGGGCTACTCTGCATAATGTGCTCTACATAAGGTGGAGTAGAGTCATCAAATAAAAGATGAAGTAGTTATCATCCCAAAGATTACAATTGTCCATATACCAATCCTCACAATCTTCCTCGTAATCATACCAAGCATATATTTCTTGAGTATATTCTGATGTGATGTCAATGTACATGATATTCCTAATATATATTTCATGTTCTTCAAGTCTGATCTCTTCAATAGCTTCCATATCGCATTGAAATTTTACGTTGGAGGCTTCTAGTTTGCGTAGTAGGGCCATGAGGGATTGAAAGAGAATATCCATGGGAAAAACCACATATAATATACCAAAAGAAATATCTGAAAATCCTATATCCAATGGAACTAATCTGGTATCAATCTGATCACCCTGTGAAAATTTATGAACTATGAAGTGTCGTTGTTGTCACGAAAACCCCCAAAATGGTTGATTTTATATCAGCTATATCTTCACATCTGGAGTTCCGATTTGGGTGATTTTTATTTTGACATTGGGTGAAATTGTGAGAGGAATTCAGATATGTAATTTTATTTAGTGATTTCGGTAGGTGCTACAGAAATAAAAAAATCACGTCGTCATCCGTGGAAAAACAAACCTTGAAAATTCACAGATTTTAAAATGTCTATATCTTGACTTCCCAGACTCTGTTTCAGGCGATTATTTTTTAAAATTGGGTATTTTCTAAGTGGAACTCAAATATAAAACCTGTTTCTGCAAATTTTGCACAAAAATATACAGAAAGTGTCTAGAATGTAGCGACCCTCTTCTTCTTCTCTGAAACAATATACAAAAAAAATAAAATAAAAAATTCCCACACTTCTTGCCAAGGAAAGTGCTCTGATACCACTTGTTAAGTACCAAATACTGAATATAGAAATATTACAGTAGATCCATAGAGAAATATAGAATAAACCACACTTTATTATAGAAAACCCTTGAGGTAGGGAAACACCATACAAGGGATCCTCTCCTGTTCACTTGCCTCTTCAAGGGGGAAACCTCCTAATGAGCTTCAACTCCAAATACAATATTCCTCTTCATATCCCATTACATTTATTGAAACCCTTTATATAGTTCTACCAACCACCTAAGAACATTCTATAGGAGGAACCTTCAAGAAGTATAACCTTCTAGTAAGTCTTTGTGACATTTATTATATCTACCTACCATAATGGGCATTATTTAATATAGTGGACCTAGTCCACCTTACATTGAATGAATTCCACTAATAATACATAACCACATTTCCATTGGGTACCTCTCTAGGTACCCCATATTATCCCCTTAGGTATACTATATTTATACGCTAAAAAAACTGGTGAATCCAATGGGGAAATGTTATAAGAAAAATTTGTCCATTGGGATCGATCCCACCTGGCACTTTTCTAGTTGTGAATTCAGTTACATCCTCTTTGATAGCTCAGCATGAGGCAGAGACTTATCGCACCTCATATGGTCTTGTGTATGAGACATTGAAAAGAGAAAAAAAAGATAGGTCAAAGACTTATGAAAATTCTCTCTTAGGACCACCCACCCTGGGTATTTCCCTCCCTCCACTTCCTAAGTGGCCAAAATGGCCTAGGGGTGAAGATTATAGACAAGGGGATGAAAATGAGCTTGCTAATTTTTGGTACAAGAAACTAATAAAAGTGAGAAACAAGTTTTTTTCTCCCTTAAGGCCTTGGGAAAATGACTGAAATTGGTTCCCGAGGTAAACAGGGGTTCCGAACAATAGCCTAGTGGATGACTTGTGCAAAATTATAAAAAAAAAAAGAGTAAACAAATATTTAATAAGCTACATCCAGGTTTTTTAGGATGTTTGTAATTCATGAACAACAAGTTGTTCAGGATTCATAATGCATGGAAAAAATCCTGGAATGACCCCGTATTACCCATAATTTCCTGAAAGGTGGTCCCAAAACTTTTCAAAGTATAAAAAGGGATCTTGAAATGAAATAACAACCCTTTAGTAAGATTTAATATCTATGTAAGGAGGATGTAAATGGATACAACTTAAGATTATCCAAGGTGTTGGGTGGACTGACGAAAGGTGATTACTTTAAACATGTATTCAATTGTGGTTTTAAGTTTTTTAAACATAAGCAATGGTTACCATACCATTTTTAAGGTCCTCCCGATTAGGAAAACACTTATTATCCCACAATTGTTACACTTAGTATAAAAAGAGTGAGCTTAGGTAGACGACATGGTTAGAATGAAGAGTGCCCCATGCAGTTTAGAGAATGGGGGGATTATCTCCTTCTCGCCACTAGCTCTTTTGGAATCTTAAAGCTACTCGGATGGAAGAAGGATACCTACACAAAAGAAGAGGCTCAGGACTCCCCCAAGGGAGTTTTAGCTAAGCTTACCCAAGCAAAGTATTATTCCAACCAAGCTAAGTTAATCAGCTTCTTGACTGTGTGATTTACGAGAGAAAATCAAGATCACTCAATTGATACCAAGTAGACAAATTTCAATGGGATCTTGATGAAGATTCCTTGGCTTTGACTCTTAGTAGTCTAGAAACTGAAATTGCATGAATTGAAAGACCAAGCCATCCATGTGTAAATATCACATCTTGCTTTCGCAAGCATGTCTTTTGGCCAACAAAAATTGAAATCTAGCTAACTTATATAAGATATAAATATATGCATAGATATAAATATAATAGATATATAATAAAGTGTTTTTGGTTTTTGTTTTGTGGGACGGATCCCTAGATTTCGTTTTCAATTGTTTTGCATGTTTTGGTGTTTTTTTTTTGTTTTCTGGTTTTATAATGGCCCCTTTAGGGGTAGCAACCTAAAAGTTAGAAAAAGAGGAAATAAACAATGCAAGTGAATACAAGTTTACCCTCCCTACAAAACTTGAAATTAACCACAGTAGGTATGATGGCATGGAAACCCGACCATCACCCAATCACAGGGTTATGTGCATTTTTGTCTTCATCTTGGGTGGCATGGTAGTCGAATAAATTAAATCAATAAAAAACTAAAAACATATGTTATTCAACCCAAAGGAATGGGATTGAAGCTCTTTACTGCCCGCATAGCCGCCATATGCATGAGAGACTCAATTATTTCTGTGTTTGGGGAATTGGAATTATCTAATAAATTTAAAGGAATGGCAATATACAAAGAGAAAATTCAGATTGTTTATGAATAAAAAATTTCATGAAAACACAAAAAGTTATTTACATAAGCATAGTATAATAACATTGAAGCATGTGCAAGGTTTGTGAAACTAGGTGAAATGAAAATAAGTGTGAAATTGAGAGTGGGGGAAGGATTTTACATGTATGTCTTGATGTTTTTGTTTGTTTTCAGGTTCTCCTCTTTGCCTCAAACAAGTCACCAATTGGTTCCTGGTCGCTTAGGAGAAGCAGATCAAACATCCAGTTAACTCCTATCAGGAAAGCAATGAAATTTTAGTGATTTTCAATAACATAAATAATTAAAGAAAACAAAAAATCGTAAGTGATAGAAATATGACAGCCAACTAATATAGTTGTCCTAGAAGGTTAAATTGACCATGTTGGTCATTTTTCCTATTTAGGATAGAAATATAAATGGAAGAAAATTTAGGATAAAAGAAAAGTGAAATGAGACGAAATAGAAAAAAATAACCAACAAAGAAAAGAGGGGTTTGAGGGTTGTCCTAAGGGACCCCTATACCTCCTGACCACTAACTAAGGCTGAATATACCTATATTCTTTGTGAAATTTTCAAAAACCCACTTTAAACAAGTTAAGTATAATTGTTAGTAAATTAAAACTAGCAAGCTAAACCCAGGGAAGTAAGAAGAAATACCTAGCTAACCAATACCTCATGGAGATAACGGACATAGAAAGTATTTACTACTACCCCTCAACCCTTAACTAACAAGCATACAAGTCCAACAACCAATGAAGAACAAGTACAAACAAACACTAAGACTCTTTAGAGAAAATAGAGCAAATATTTTATGTTTTATTTTACCAGTCTCCCTTTGTACAAAGCCTTCCTCTTATTTATAAAGGAGAGGAGAAGACTAGGGTTAGGTCATAAAACACTTGTCACTTTTGGAAAAGTGACAAGTGGACCAACCCTAAAGTGTTTTTTCCTTATCCAAAAAGAAATCAAATTTGATTTGATGTGATACTTTAATTACAATATTTAATTCAAAAAGTAAATCTTTTGGGAAATAAACTTTTTACAAAAGGTCATTTGTAAAAATGAGAAAATTGTGTCACCTCATCACTTGTCTTGGGATTTGTGCTACCCCAATAAAAAATTTATGTATGCCCTATTTTGCAGTTGTAAATGAGGTGGATTCATGGTGTCCAAGACCATCAATGGATACCAAATTCACTGGGATGAAGGCCCGAGGCTTGGGAAACAATTGGGTTGCTTTGGAGGGTATGGGTGAATTGGGTTTGGTTGTTGAATGTAATTAAAAACCCAATGCTCGAGCACTTTTCAGACCTGATTTTACCTCCCCCCCTTGCTTCCTGTAAGTAACCCTGAGAATCGGTGAAGGAATGCTTCAATCTGGGCTTGATTTGGTGAAGGGACCCCTTAAGCCTGAACCTCGAAAGGTTGTTCCCTACTGCTAGATAGAAAAAAACATAAATTTGTATGCCCCCATGCTATCAATATTTACAACATATTTCTACTGCCTTTCATTTGTCTCAAATCGAGCTCCGAATGAGCGCGATATGGCTCCGAAAAAGTTCATGGGAAAGCGTCAATTGGAGCGCTTATCAAGGGAAAATTGAAATTAAATCTGAATTATAGGTTGAACACCAAAAGGGATAAGTTGTTACAGGAACACATTCTTGTAGTTGAAATGGGTCTCTCTCAGATTTTGAAAATTTGGTCTCAAAGGACTCCAATTAGGTCTCCTTTTGCACATGTTTCCAGGCCAATTAGGATCCAGGTCACTCTAGAATGCTTCACCAAAACTATTGGCTGATTTTTTGAAGGTGAATGTTGTTGGACATGCATTTTGGGACAAGTTTTGGGAACTGCATAGGATCACGTGCAGAAGAATGAAAGGCAATTAGCACAATTTCAAGATTAGCACATGCATAATAAGGAATTTAGTTAGAAGTCATTAGGAATTTTGGTCCATTTGATATGGACTAAGCCCTAATGTAAATGTATAAATATGTAAGGGTGTTTAGGTTATAAAGTAAGAAAAGTTAAGTGTGATAGATGATAATATGTGAGCAAGTAAGAATAGGTAAGTGTGCATTGTATGCGCGAACGACAAGGGCATTTTGGGGTATAACTGAGATATCCTGTATGAGCGTAATGCACATATGTTGTAAGGGATGAATCTGAATAATAATATAAGAAGTCATAATTTGTGGATGTAGCCCATATTGGGTGAACCATGTTAAATATGGTGTCTGTATCTTATTTTGTGATTTTTTTATGTGTATTGTGCGCATCTAATTTACTTTTTGTTGTTATGAATATGCATTTGTTATATGTTTCTGTGCACATGGTATAAGGATGAATGAATGAATGTTAAGTAGAATGATTAGAATGAATTCCTCACATTCCTACATGACTGCAAAAACATGGTTCATGAATTCCCCATAGATACCTCGGGTGAGACTTCACCTGCTTTCAGGTGCTACCGAAAGGTTCGACATCTGAGGGTTTTGTTGGTGAATACATGTTGAACCATGGGTCTGCCCACTACGTTCCAACAAATGGTTATATTGTCAGGACCAGTATCTCCAATTGAGGGTAATGTGGAGGTCGAATAAGGAATAAATTGGACAATGGTTAGATATGAAAGAACATGAGTATTCTAGAAATCAAAATAAGAACCCACAGATCATCACAGAGAAGTGATTACATAGGTATGTATTTACATATTTACATGAGATTTTATTTGTTGATTTCTTGAATGTTTTAGTTGAGTGGATACAAAGAATAGCCTAAAAGAACATAGCATTTCTCATTATGGTTCCAAGGAGTTGGACCCCTGATTTGATTCAACAATTTAATACCATAAGCAATTGGATCTCATGCGCACTTGATTTTTGGCTGTATAGTGTATTGGGGGGTTATATTACTGGGTTTGTTATATATTGTACCATGTCATATAGTGTTGTTGAGAGATATTTATTTAAGGGTCGGCATAGAATATACTTGAAATCATTGTCTACTTGGATCAAGATGTTGTTGTGTGATAAGGGGTTTATGAATACATAATCTGATTTCCCTAGTATTTAGTCACCTTCATGCAAATAGGGGGAATGGGGGAAGACCAGGGG
The DNA here is from genome assembly GCA_009831015.1 of Picea engelmannii. NCBI lineage: Eukaryota > Viridiplantae > Streptophyta > Pinopsida > Pinales > Pinaceae > Picea > Picea engelmannii. Next base: position 51,244 of record ML793551.1, read on the forward strand.
ATGGTTTGATTGTATGAGAAGAAGGATGTAGGAAATAAGAAATAAGGAACAGATGGGTGAACGATGTTGAGAAAATAACAATGTGCGACGGATGAAGAGATTGGAGTATTGCACAGTGGAAAAATATTTCAGTACAGTAGGAAGAGGATTGTGGTTGATAGATAAGAGAAACATAGTAAGGTTGAGGAAAGAGACACAGGCGTAGCTGCAGACAAAGAAGGAAGAATACCATCAAATCAGTGCAACAGAAGGAGATCCATTACACCCCACTCAGGCCATACTCTGTGTTGAGCCCATGACCCTAAGTGCATCTCTGAGAACTGAGGTAAGATCTAAAATTTTGTCAATTGTAGTTAGTGGAGGATTTAAGGATAGCACTAAAGGTAGTCAAAGTAGTGGAAGTAGTACAACAACCCAACTTCAAGTAGTGTCACTAAGCCAAATACTAAGCAATACATGATAGCAGGAGTAGAACCCACTTTGAGAATGATTGTCTTCCACAGAGAAGGTTCAAAAGATCTAGGAAAACACTTGTTTGTTTGTTAAGAAATATGGACAATGAAGAATGTCCAGGATGACTATGAAAATATTGCGTAGTTAGAAACGATGTTCAGAGATCGTGCATTGCTCTCATATATGAAGTATCAGTCCATTGCACCTGTACTGACCCAATAAGGGGTTGTCCCTCATTCTATGGGAAGAAGAGGTTGAAGGCTTCAGAGGATTGATATTGGTTAAAAAGATAAAATTATATATAGACCTTCTAGATGCTTCGCCCAGGGATCCCCCAGGAAGAAATGAAACACTTCTCTATAAGAAAAGGGGGACCCACAAGAATAAATGATTGTGAATTCTTAGGGGGTTAGTTGCAGGATAGGAGGTCTCTTCATGAGCCGTCCTATCATGATCATCGGTATATAGTGGTATGACATTACCATCATCTGGTCACCAAGGCAGGGTAAAGGCTCTCAATTTCATGGCTAAGATAAAGGGGGTCTCATAATGAGAAAACCTTCTCATTTCCTCAAAATAATTGTGTGTGACACTATAATTATCTCGACACCAAGTCAGGTCAATGACCTTCAACTCATCCTTAAAACATGAAAGAAACAAAGAATGGAAATATTATGGGCTTGGAAAAAGTTCATTGAAAACGAAGGTGCCACACATCCTCTACAAAGGCACCCATGAATGATACACTACAACCCCTTGTATGTCATGAACCCCATGCCCAATGAGTTTTGATCCATAACCACTTCATATTCATCAAACGGATTAGAGAGGGGTCACTTGGGAAACACTCCTTGACCTATATAAATATCTACCCAATAGGAAACCTTGTCAACCCTCCTATATCCAAGCTTGGCAAGTTGCATAATGTCTTTGAGAACTTATTTGTTTGACTGGGTAATATTTGATGCACATGCTTAGGTGGATCATTTATTTATTTGGTTTACTCACCATGATATTATGACTTGAAATCCTTGGAGGGCATGCTTATTTTTCTTTGCAGGACCTAGTTGGTGGACGATTTTGGAAGAATAATCCTAGCTTGGGATTCCATAGGGATTCAATCCCACAGGTTGGATACCAAGGGCCCACATGTAAGATGATAGAGACAAACCTTTGGAGGCCTAGAAGGCACCTTGGATGACCTCACCATGCCCTCACAAGACAAACGATTTTCTTTAGAGACCTAAAAAGTCACCTTAAGGGGCTTGACATCATGATTGAGGGGATTGAGGTGGTGATGAGTACACATGACACATTTTGAAGGAACAAACCCTTGTATCATGGAATAGAAGGTTGGATTGGATACAAATGGCCTTTGAAGGCCCAACTAAATCATCTCTAACTCAATGTTTGACCTAAAAGGGTCAAAACATCCCTCCTAAAAAGTCACATCTTACTTTAGGGTTTTCATTTGTGCAAAAAGTAAAAATTAGAATGATTTTTTTGATATTATTTTGTAAAGGGGAAAGATTACGGTTGTTGACCCCTAATCTGGTGGTTTACCCTAAAAATTATGTGGAAAAACTATGTGAATGACATTTTGTATAAATAGAGATCATAAGATCTCATTTTAAAACATAACTCTCCCATTTGGAGAGGCCTTGGGATGAAATTTTTGCTACCTTTGGTTATTTGTCTCTTGTGCTCTTGTGTATGTCTATATGTTTTTGGTTAATGGTTGGTGGAAGTAATGCGCTAGCCTTGGAAAGATTTTATCTTGCTATTTTTGTTGTTTGTCTTAGCATCTCTCCTTGAATTGGTAAGAAAATATGCATTTTTATATCATTTTTTTTGCAATTCAAGGTTGATTGTTGCTAGAGCTAGGTGGGAAGTATAAGGCCATACACCCCCACCTTAGTCTCAATCATAATTTTTCTTAAGTGTTGTTGATTTAACAAGGGTTTTATAAGGGAACTATAAGTGCATACACCCTCTTAGTCCAAACCCTATCTAGGGATACTTGCCTTTTGGATTAAGAGGATTTACACCCCCAAGGAGGTAGTACCTCTATATTATTATTTTCTTGACTCCATTAACCCAATCATTAAGGGAACTAGCCATCACTTGTTGCAATGGAGAAATAAATTGTTGCCTTGGGGTATGTGAAATATCATCCTTTCTGATATATGATTGGTTGGGTGTGTTCTCCTTGCTAGGGAACACCTTTTTCCCTATAGGATGAAATATTTTTGGGGTAGAAACCATGTTGTCATAAAACTAGGTCTGATGTCCTAAAATAGCTCTTCAAAACCTCTTTCAATCATAATGTTTCCTATAGTTCGTCAAAATCTACAAATAAATAGTCAAATATGCTTGCCTTGAAAAGATCTATTGAATGGTGCACTTGGTTGTTTGTATTTTTTGAAGTATTATTTCTGATATATCTATTTAAAGTTACAGCCATAAGTCTGTCATAATATTCATTGTTTACCTGTAAGAAATCGGCCTTTAAATGCTCTAGAGTTGGGTTAATCATTGTTTATTGTGCTTGATATCTCACATAATTTTCATTAATCTAGTAGCATTGTTTACTGCTGTTATAACATAAACATTGTGAGCTTACTATCTCTGTTAAAACCACCCCTTTTGTTGCTTCATTGTTTAAATAATTTACTCATTAATATCGCCATTGTTGAGAGTTGTACTTGAGTAAAATCTTGTGTCAATTGAAGCAATTTTTGCAGCCATTGTCATTGATTTATATTGCTTATATATATTGCTACTAATTGTTGCAAGGTAGGGACAACAAGCTTAAATTGATTTTCCAACTAACATACTATATGTAAGCTTGGTTTTTCTTGTGTCTTGGGAAGGTAGAAACACTTTTGCAGGTACCCCAAAAACTTGGCAACTTTAAACGACCTAGAGACAAGTCATCAAAGCCACTTTTCCTTTTCATCATTGACCTTTAGGGGGATACTTCTCTTCCTTCCCTTCCATCTGTCTCAATCCCCTAGTGATTCGGGATATTTTCATCTAGTGACTTATAAACAATTGCATTAAATGAGAATAAATTAAAGTGTGCCATTAAAGAAGGAAAATCTCAATAATGAAGAGACATAAGCATCAAATCTAGTGGACTAGGTCTACAGGTCCTGCTCTCAAATGGGTAGGTCTTTTTATTAACTCAACAAAATAATTTGGCAAAATACACGAGTATACCTCATTCTGAACTCAAGCTGCAGAATTTTTGCTCAGATCATAAAATAGATAGCACCACTAAATTAGTGGTGTCAAATTACCCAAAAATGAATGTCTCCACACTTCGATCTGACTCTGGCACTCCCAAGCCCAAGAGAAAATCTGTCTCGGTTTGCATGCCCTGAAACCTGCAATAAATGTAGAGAAAATGTCTTGAAATTCATGTCAGTTTGTACCCTCACGCACCTCCTCCAACACTAAGTGAATGCAACTTTTAAATAGTTTTTGGGCTTTGTAAACCATATAATTTCTTTCCCTTGTGGTTGGCGGAGCATGTGTTAAGGCATTGATATAGGGGGAAGTCCTAGGGTCGAGCTCACGGGCCTCCCCTTTTGGGTATTTGTTGTAACAATGTATATATTTGAATGGTTGTTCCCGCTGAGTTTAGAATTGGTTTTAGATATGATGGTTGGTCACCATATTTGGTGGCGTCTCGCCGGATTTGGTGGACCCGCCAAATCGTTTTATATATTTTTTTTTAAAGTTCATTTTCGGGTTGTCATGGGAATTTTCCCACTGCAACGTGGCAACCCATGTCTGGGCCATGTGGCAGCCAACCATTGGGCCACGTCAACCACTATACAATCACCTACCATGTCAGCATATGACATGCCACATCATTGTATGACCTACCACGTCATCCTACCATGTCAGCCTGCCATGTCACCGTACAAACTACCACATGGCTATACAGAATGCCACATGGTGCAATCTTATTGGTCCATGAAATGACCCAAAAAGGAAAAATATGAGTGACACGTGGCATCCTCTAGTGTTTCCACTTCACCATGTTGATGTGAGCATGAAATGTGTCACCTTCTTGCATGTGCCATGTATGATGTACGGATGTTGATGTCATTCGTAATGATTTTGACGTTAGCAGTATGGATGTTGACTCATCCCCTGTTGACTAGGCTAGGTTGACCAATCTTTGAATGTGAATATCTTTCGATATGTAACTCCATTTGATGAGTCGTTTGCACAATTGGAAATCTTGTGACATGCTCTTCGCGATGATGTCATTTTCAATAAGTTTTGAGAACTTTGATTTTTTTTCCTTTCTTTGTCTGTTGAGGCCATTATGAGGTTCTTGAGTTGCTTCTGTGACTTCTGAGTTGTCCTTAGTCTTCTTTTGATCCTTTTTGTATCATGCCTTCCCACTGAGAGCTTTTGGGACCACCAAAATATTTCATAAATCAACAAATAAGTGAGGGAAGAGTTCCCTCACCTTGTCCTTCTCAATCCACTTTACCTTTCTTAGATGTGTGCCCTTTAAGACTACTTGAATATAATCAACATCACCCCCGCATGAAGTCCTTGTCCTTTTATCCAGGATGATATCTTCCTTTAACTCATCCAAGTACTCAAGAGAAAACTCATCAACTAAAGGTATTGTAACTTCCTCATCCTAATCCATGATCATGGGAGACTCAAAAAGATTCAAGTTCTCTACATTTACAATAGATTAAATCTGCATATAAGGTGGAATATCCAGACGAAAAGAATTGGTACCACATTTCTCCAAAATAGTGAAGGGTCCATAATGAATAGGCTTGAGTTTCTTTCCTTCACCCTTCAATCTCTCCTTGTTGATGTGAATCCATACCCAGTCTCCAACCTGGAACTAATGATCAACCTTGTGTTTGTCATGCTGAGCTTTACATTGTGTTTGAATTTTCTCCAACTGTTCCCTGAATGCTTGGTGTACCTATTAGATCCTCTGGATGAAATTTTGGGCTATGTCTTCATTTATTTCTTCATTTGAATCGACATCTCTCCCATATATCAAATCCAAAGGAGCTTTAGGTAGGTACCAAAAACATGTATCAAAAGGTGAACACTGAGTGGAGGAATGTAAGGCTTGGTTGTAATCATGTTGTACATAGGATACATGTTCATCCCATAACTTGGGATGCTTGTTGCAGTGGCCTCGAAGAAAAAATACCATTTTTGGTTTACAACCTCTATATGGTCGTCGGTCTATGGATGGAAATCAGTTCTCCTCTTCAATTTGGTGTCCATCATTATCCACAAGCTTGTCCAAAAATCCCCAAGGAATCGACTATCTCGATATGAGATAATGGATGTTGGCAACCCAAAGTGAACCCAAACATACAAAAAGAATATATTAGTAGTCTTCTCAACAATGATCTTCCTTTTGCATGGCATTAAGATACACATATTGTTGAACCTATCCACTACAACATACACATATTCATGACCCCATTTTGACATTGATAAACCCCCTACAAAATCCATGGAGATACTTTCCCATGGATGGGATGGAACAGGAAGTGGTGAGTATAGCACTAGTTTTCTATTAGTGGGATTACAAGTACAACACATCACACACCCCTTTACATATTTAGTTACAATATCTTTCATTTGAGGCCAGTAAGAAAACCTTTGCAAATGAGCCATAGTTTTTCCTACCCCAAAATGCTCAGACACAAGAGAAGTGTGAGCTTAGCTTCTCGTATTATATGGACTCATTCACTTGTGGGAATACATAGCTTTACAAGATGGTAGAGTAGTTTTCCTTGCATACAATAGTTCTCTACATGTGCACCATAGGTTAGCTTCTCATATACTTCTTTAAAATCTTCATCAATGGCATATTTTTCCACATAGCTATCATGAGATAAATAAGTATTCTTCAAAATAATAGAAGCAGCAATAGGAGGTCTAGAAATCATATCAGATACCTTGTTACTTGTACCCTTTTTGTACTAGATTACCAAATGAAATTGTTATATAAAACCCATCCATCTGTAGTGTCGAGATTGTTGCAGTTTTGTTTGTGCTTGGAGATACTGTAAGGGTTGGTGATCTGTATGTATGATTGTTTCCTTCCCTAACAAGTAGTGTTTCAATTTCTTTACGCTTTGAACCAATGCATACTACTCTTTATCATATGTAGGATAGTTAACAACAACTCGGTTAAAAGTTTCAGAGTGGTAACAGATAGGATTATGATATTGCATCAATACTACACCCATGGCATATTCGTTGGCATCTGTCTCAATATCAAAGGGTTGTTGAATATTTGGCAGTGCTAATACTGGTGTGATACTGATCTTTTCCTTTAAAGTGTCGAAATTTTTTTTTTGCTCTCCTCCCCACTGAAAAGTGTTCTTCACACTGGTTAAGGAATGCAAAGGAGATTCTATAAAGGAGAAGTTTGAAATGAACCTCCTTCAATATTGGACTACACCTAAGAAGCTCAGTATCTCAGCTACACTTTTGGGCTCAGACCAATTTACAATTACATCAATATTGGAAGGATCAATTTTTAATTGTCCTCCTCCTACAATATGACCTAAGTACACAAGTGTAGTCTTACCAAATTCACATTTGTACAGTTTTACATACAATTTTTCCCTTTGCAAAGTATACAATACTTTATTTACATGCCTTACATGTTCATCCCAAGTATTTCTAAAAATAAGAATGTCGTCTAAATATACAATCACAAAATCATCTAGAAAAGGCCTGAATACATCATTCATCACACACATGAAAGTTGCCAGAGCATTACAAAGCCCAAACGGCATAACTAACCACTCAAACAATCCTTGTTTGGTTTTAAAGGAATTATTCCATGCATCATGTTTTGCAACCCTGATCTGATGGTATCCATTGCGCAAATCCAACTTAGTGAAATAAACAACATTCTTTAATTGATCAAGTAAATCATCTATACGAGGAAGAGGGTATCAATTTTTGACTGTTTATTTATTTAAGGCTTGGTAATCAACACACATTCTCCATGTTTGGCACCATCAGGATCAGGGAACCACAAGGAGTTGAGTTGGGCTTGATAACCTCTTGATCTAATAGTCCTTGTACCTGCTTCTTGATCTTTGTCATCTCCACAAGTGACATCTTGTACATGCCCACATTAGGAAGAGGAGGATCATGTTGAATATGTTTCTCATGTTGGATTTCCCTCTTAGGAGGTAATCCATCTAGTTCCTGGAAAATATCATCATACTTAGAAACAATATCAATTAATTGTTTCTTATGATAAGGATCACATCCTTGGAAAGCATCAGATGTTTCGACATCTTTCTCCCTTACGACCATGAGTACATATATCTTATTAGTGTTTATGAATCTCTTCATGTGTCCTTGTTGTAGGATAAATCGGTAAACGCGGACATAAACTAATCTCCCTAGATCCACCTGGATCTAGAACAAAACAAGACAGGACATGACGCTTTCCCTAAGTTACAATCATTGAATTTACTACCAAAGAAGGAATGGATGGCATACCTTTAGATATCGCTTCCTTATATATTTTTTGTCCTAGCTTCACTCCAGTGTTCTTGTGAGATCAAATCTGCAATAACACAAACCAACCAAAGTGAAAGCAACAATAGTAGATTCAATGAAAACCTAAACATGTGATCAAGGATTCATGTAATAAAATGCTAATGATTTTATGAGAAAGAAACATGCCACTGTATTATATAATGTGGAAGAAAGATACAACCAGATGCCTTGATGTTGTCAGGATCCTTCCAATAGTTCCTTGCTTCCCACGCACTTCTTTCTCCAAGGATTCTAAGACCATATATCTGATAGCTACTCACAATCTATATTGACAAAGAAAATCTCAAAGCCAATCTAACCAAGCTAACAATCTCAAGCCAAATTCAACTCAATCAAGCTCCAAAACCAACTAACTTTCTCCATGAGAGCTCCTCTCCTTTTATAAGTTGAAGAGGATAAGGTAAGGAGGTTAGGATGATCCCACTAAATCATGAAAGAGAGTAAGATCCAAACCGTACGGAGGCCACCTCACCATAGAATCTTATCCTTCTAGAAGCATCGAGAAAATGCTCGTTTTTCCCACGTATGAAGGTCGCCGCACCCTAGCGGTAATGCAGCCTGCGGAAACTCCGTGACCTAGCTATAGTGAAACCTGCAGAAATCATGCATTTCCACACCCTATGTATAGAGAAACCTGCATAAATCCTCCTTAATAGGGTTTTTACAAAGGAAAATCCAATTTCTTCTCTGAGGCAAAGTTCTTCTCCCTTATTGCTTCAGGAATTCAGGCCACTGACCCCTCTAAAGGAAACAAATAGGTTTACATCATTATCGGTCATAGTGGTGACGAAAATAATGTGTAACAGAGAGCCCCCCAAAGTATGAAGTTAGAACAAAGTGATAGCTGATATACTTTGTCGAGTGTGTGTAGGGAACAAGGAACAGTCGGTCAGAAACCTGCAAACAAACAAGGAAATATAGTATAATAATATATCATCATTGAGGTAGGCATTCCCATACTCATAATACAAATGACTCAAAGCATAAATGCTAACATGTGAAGATCCATTTCAATTAAGACAGATCATGGCCACCAAACATACACAGTGGATCCATGCGAATATGACTCAAATATGAACATAGCCACCAAAAATACATTGTGGATCTATGTGTTAAAGACTCAAATTTGAACATATCCATGAGACATACAATGTGGATCTATGCAACAGTAAAAAATGAATATACTCCAATGAAATCTGAATCTGTGAGGAAAGATTCAGGGTCTTCATCTCCACCACTCTATAGTACGAACCTAACCATGCGATTACAGGTGCCAAAGTCGAACAAGGTAGAAACCACTTGATTACCGATCATTAGTATATACCATTAACAAGTGCGAGGGAAATCACCATTAATGTCAATGACTCCCAAGGTACACTAGTACAATCCAACAGGTGTGAATTAATGAGTTGAAATCGAACACTCGACGAAATCTCTCGATCAGGGGTCAATAATGAAAACCTGTTGTCGAAAGTGAGGAAACCTGCCATTGAGGCATGCAAGTTCCAAGGTACCATTTAGTTTCTAATTCTAATTCCTGGATAATGAGTTGAATTCGACAGGAAAAGACTTGTCACAGGAGGGCCTTAATGTATCCCACATCAATGACATGAAACAGGTAACAAGATTTGAAGTAGATCGGAGTAACAAATGATTCAGAACTGACTCAAGGATGGTTGACACAATAGAAGGCTTAAAGACTGCAAACATGGCCGATGCAATAGAAGGCTTTCTGGTTTAGACTTCTTTTGAACATATTGACGACACGACAACTGTCTTGGAAACACTGACTCAACAACAGGGATCACAAACCAATTTGTAATTTTATAGAGTATGATCAAGAGACAAGCGGAGTTTCCAACCTAGAAACAAAGCGGGTGAAAGTATTTCATGTTCAAAATTGACTCTTCCATAGAATACAAGTTTAAACATATTTCTTTCCCAATTTTCCCCCCACCATTTCTGGCGAGTACATCTTTATTTTTACACAAGCTTGAGGAGGATAACATATGCTTGAAATGTAATCTCATCCTTCGGATGAGGCCCTTGGAGTATGTTTAATGAACCCTAGGAAGGAATGGTTCGGTCCCATATGGGCCTTTCGATGTTTGTTTTATGAGTCCAAACATAGAAAATGCAGGGGTTTTTCATGTTTATAGAGTCTGAAAAACAATTTAAAGAGAACTCTCTCGGTTCCTTTTTCATAAATTAGTTTGATGAGACCGAAAAAGTGATAACCTATCGCCCATCAAATGTTTTCTTCAAATACTTTAACGAGCATGAAAAGAACAAGATCGCTCAACATTCTTTTCATGTTTAGAGAGTCTGAAAAGAGCTTAAAGGGAACTCCAGGGGGTTCCTTTTTCATATGACCCTTATGAGTCCGAAAAAATGATAAAAGTATACTTGATTACATTCTCATGTTTTTACAAGCACGAGAAAGAACAAATACTAAGCTCGAGATTGTTTTCATTTTTGCACAAGCTTTAAAACAAAACAAAACTATGATTGGGATGGATTTTATTTTTACACAAGCTTAAAAACTAAACAAAACTATGCTTTGACCTGGTTTCATTTTTACAGAAGTTTGAACAAGAGGAAACTATGCTTAGGGTAGGTGGTTTCATTTTTACACAAGCTTGAACCATAGAAAACTATACTTGGACTTCCCAACACATTACATAGGGATGGTTGGTACTTAGCCCCCAACTTAAGAAGCTAGCTACACAACTTCAGCATGAATTCCATAGGCTGAAAGCATTGCCCCCCAAGCTTCAGTTCATCCAATGGTGCAAGAGGATGAAAAGAAGCTTCAAATACTATACATAACGAAGTGTTGGACAATTGAGAGGGGGGGGTGAATCAGTTGTTACCGTGCTTAAACAATTATGCTTATTTTAAACTCTTTACAAAGCACTCAATGATAATCACAATAATGTAGGGAAGTAAGCAATAAAACATTCAACATCATTCACACATATGAGATACACAGAGACAGATATTTCCTGAGGAAACCCATAAAGGGTAAAAACCTCTTCTTCTTTATATGATAAGTAATCTTTACATTATGTACATTATCATACTTATGAGCACCAACTC
>ML793551.1:68678-82807 GCA_009831015.1 Picea engelmannii
TTAGCATTAAAGCTAAATTCTAACTTATCATCCTTGGAAGCTAGCACAACAGGCTTTATGTATCCAGTCTCTACTACATCCCAAACATCAGCACCTAAGGCCATTAGGTATGTTCTCATTCTAACCTTCCAGAAGGAAAAATTGGTTCCATCAAATAGAGGAGGCTTAGTGGCTGAAGTCCCTTCATGACTTGTCATGTTTAAGCTTACAGATCTACCTTTAGATAAAAGGAACTTGTTCTGATACCAATTGTTGGACAACTGAGAGGGGGGGGGTGAATCAGTTGTTACCGTGCTTAAACAATTACGCTTATTTTAAACTCTTTACAGATCACTCAATGACAATCACAATACTGCAGGGAAGTAAGCAATAGAACATTCAGCATCATTCACACATATGAGATACACAGAGACAGATATTTCCTGAGGAAACCAATAAAAGGTAAAAACCTCTTCTTCTTTATATGATAAGTAATATTTACATTATGTACATTATCATACTTATGAGCACAAACTCATAATGAGGCTACAACCCATGTTTTGCAAGATGCTACTTGTTGAGAGCACCAACTCTCTAGATTCTCTAGTACCCACTAGAAGGAAGCACCGACTCCCTGGTTTCTCTATCACCCACTAGAAGGAAGCACCAACTCCCTGGTTTCTCTAGCACCCACTAGAAGGAAGCACCAACTCCCTAAGAGTTCCAACACCAACTGGATGGAAGCACCAACTTCCTAAGAGTTCCAGCACCAACTGGATGGAAGCACCAACTTCCTAAGAGTTCTAGCACCAACTTCCAGTTACACAGGCACCGACCTGTATATCAGAGAACCAATGTTCTCCCTTGCACCACCCTGCCACCCTAGTTTCTATGGATGCAACCAGATGGAAGCTACAACTCCCTTTGTTCAAGCACCCACTTGAACCTCTGAGGACAACAGTCCTCCTTAGCACCTCCCGACCACCCTGAAATATAAATTTTTCTATATATAAATTTATCATAGTGATACAATATTTATCAATGGATTACCAGTCTCATCACTATTCTGCTACACTGCTCTACTCTACCTACATCAGTGTCTTCCTGCACACCTTCCTTATGCTTTATGTTCTTCTTCCTTTTATGCTCTGTGCGCCATGTCCCTTCTATGCACCATTCCTCTTCTGTGCATTTCAGCTGCTGCACTCTGCCTCCTTCTACACACCTGAATCACTCTCAACAGAACCCAATCTCTTCTTTGTTCTGTGTTTTTATTCTCTCTATGCATCTTCTGCATCCTCTATTCACAATGCTTCTGCATGTTCTCCCCATGTCAAGTGCTCTGCCTAATCATCATTGCAACTCTATATCTTCTATGGAAATTAAACCCATGCATCCATCATCACTGGGTGTTATGTCGAGATTATTTAGCCTCTCCAGTAGTTGAGACTCTTCGTCTTCTCTTTCACAGTCGAGCTCATTCCCTCTATTGCAGTTCTAGGCTCCAATGGTATTACATTTGTCAATATCCTCTATGAACAGTCTTCATGCCACTGGAATATGCCTCAAGACTCTTCATATTCTCTAGCGATCAACCTGAAGTCTCTTCGAGTCCTCTGGTAGAAACCATCAGTCATTTCTAGCAATTACACTGTGAACCTCCAAGAAAATGCATCAACAACTAAATCACCAACCGTCCAAGAGTCATGATTCAGTTCTGCTAACTGAATCATAACTGATCGATTAAATGTGAAGAGAAATAGTAGCCCTTCGATCATATTTCCAAGTATCCAACACCGTTGGATTACAAGCACAGGGTCTCGCATCGATTTCGACATTTCGCATTTCGGCATTTCAGCATTTCAACAATTCTTGTGATGAGATATCTTGGCACTCCATGTCGTGATCCCCAAAACTCTGAAAAAGGAGCTTAGATCGACTAGCTCCTTCCCTTCTTGTGACCATCAGTGGTGACCAGGTGCTTATCCACAAAGCACTTCTCAATTCACAACTTCGAGACTCCTGAGATGAAGGGTCTCGACTCTTCATGTTGCGATTGCTGAAACTCCAAAATGGAGTTTAGCTCCACTAGTTTCTTCCCCTCATGTGACCACTAATGGTGACCACAACCTACACCAAAAGGTATTTTTCATATTTCGGCATTTCGTGATTTCGCATGTCGCGAATTCCTATTGCGAGGCATCTCGACTCTCCAAGTCGCGATCTCCGAAATGGAGTTTAGTTTTTAGTGCCTTCCTCCAACTCTCGGCGATGTGACCACGGCCTATGACCACTCACTAATCATTTGAGCGTTTCGCTCTTCAGATCAATGGTCCACGATCCTTGGTGATCGGACAGCTATCCTCCACCTTGAAACTTCATCTTTCGGGACTTTGGTGGAGAGTTGATGCTAAAACTCCCAAAACTAAATTCTTGGAATGATGTCACTTGATGACATGTCAGGATGTGTTTGTCTTCTACATGTCACTCAGAATTGTGATTTCCAAGTTCCTGAAATGCCAAATCAACTTGACACTTGTCCTTATATGATTGCACCATGTGTCCTTTCTGACGTAGGCTGCAATTTGTCCTTGCTGACATGGTCTACCACATTCACCTCCTGGGTCTGATGGCCCAGATTTTTTCTTGACCCAATGACTAGGATTATTTCTCGATTTTGCATATCATGAGTTTGAGAGGTTAGGGAACCTCGTTTCTTTTATCTTTGATTTCCTGGTCTGCGAAACTCTGAAATGGAGTCTTTGTTGATGTGCCTGCTTCAGGATTTTGGTGCTTCACATTTCGCAACTTCGGGACTCCTGTGATGAAGAGTCTCGACTCTTGACTCCTCCAACTCTCGGTATCCAAAACTCTGAAATGGAATCAGATCAACAGTCCACAATCTTAATGATTCGACGATCCAAATTTTTTCGTGATTTTGCATATCACGAGTTCCTACCATGAGTTGCTTCCTTGACTCCCCCAACTCCTGGTATCCGAAACTTCGAAACATCGTGGTTTCGCATTTCGCAATTTCCTTCTGTGAGTTGCTTCCTTCACTCCTAGAGTTTACGCTTCTGAATGGGATCCAACGATCACTTGTTGAACTTTCCATTGCCATGCCCTTATCCCTGCGTTGTTGGTCATGATCTTTTACATCAATGACAAACACGCATACTCCACACTATTTCTTCTGATCTTATCGAGCTTGCTCTGCTGCGTCTTCCCAAAATACTTCTGGTTCCCGCCTGACACATTCTTCCTGTACTTAATCCATTGTTGTTGTTGTACTTGCCATCAATGACAATAATATGCTGCCTGTAAAACATGCCAACATGAAGTACTAGACTTAAAAAGATAGGGGAAGTTGTTTCATTTTTTAATGAGCTTGACACAGTATAAGAACTATGCTCAAGAATCCACTATGCTCAAGAATCCAGGTTCAAACCCTAGACCTATGTTTCAGTTTTTAATGAGCTTGACACAGAAATAAGAAATATGCTCATAGTTGGTTTCATTTTTTAACGAGCTTGAAATCAGAAAACCATGCTCAAAGCTTTTTTCTTGATCACGGCTTCCAAGAAGACAATGCTCTAGAATGACACCATGCCAAGGGAAAAAACTCATTCATGGCCTCCAAGAGATCTTCACTCGATGGAAGAAACACACTTTGGAAGGAACACATGTCGAGGGTCACGATAGGGGTAAGAAAGTCAGGCTCCAATATCCCTATCGAAGATATCACCATGTCAACTATCGGATCCAATTCATTGTTATCGAAAGTGGAAGGCATGGGAGACAATGCCACATAATTGACCTGTGGCAGGGGCAATACCATCTGCATATAATAACCATTTAGGGAGGTAATCCAATCAGGACCGATGAATGAAAGTTTATCAATAGTCACAATTCTTCCATCACGAGGGAAAGATATCACACGAAAAAGAGTGGAAACAATAGCTTTCATTGCATAAACATAATCCCGCCCAAGGAGTAAAGAGAAATCCAAGGGGTCTTGGACTACCATGACATCAATAAAGACAATTTTCCCTCCCAAAGTTACAGGAAACTGAGGAAGGGTCCCTAAAGTTTGACTGGTTCTTCTATTAAAAGCTAACAGATTCTGCGTAACTGGCACAAGCTGAGGACAACCCAAATCTTTCCAAGCAAGAGAGGACAAAATACTAACAGATTCACCTTCATCTATCAGCATCTAAGGAATGTCCCGACCATAAATCTGAACTGTAATCTTGAAAGGAATGTGAGGAGGAAGACGAGGTCCAATTAGCACACCCCAATTGAAAAGGATGGACTCATTACTTGGAGGGGGTTTCACGGGAGAAGGAGGAATACCCCCCAACACGGTAGAGTCTGTATCCACAAGAAAAACATGAGCAGTATCAGATGTACTCCCTAGAGGGAGAGTAGGATCGACCGATGAGGAGATTAGATCGACCACTTGGGCTTCATTCTCCAAGGGGAGAATGGGGCCGACGGGTGGAAACGAATCGACCTCTTGGGTTGCACTCTCTAATGGGAGAGTGTGATAGACCGAGGATGGGATCAGATCGACCACTTGGGTTTCATTCTCCAAGGGGAGAATGGGGTTGATGGGTGGAATCAGATCGACCACTTGGTCAACTAGTCTAACTAAGGATGTGACTAGATTGACTACATAATCAACCAGACTAACCGATGAAAGGGCCAGATCGATCATTCCATCAACTACAGGTGGGTCGAGAGTAAGCTTGCGATTATAAACTGGAAGTTGGGGATGTGAAACAGTCATGTCTTCTAGCAATTTCGAGGCTTCATCCATACAAGCGAAAAGATGAGTTAGATGACTCCCTTTGCATAACATATATGAGAACTTGACTCTACTTTTCTTCTTCCCAATGGTATCATGACTAGTTGACAGGAGGTCACCAGCATGTTGTTCAGAGGCTAACGACACGGGTTGGCAAGGGTGTGTAGAACATGATTCTATAACCTTGGATAGACTAGGGAAATCCTTAAGAATATGACTACCCTTACAAAGCCTACAAGGGTAACTGGGTTTACGAGTTGTTTGGGTGATCTTGACATCATCAACACTCCCAACACGATCAACAATAATTGGTTTCTTTCCAACATGTCCGACAGTGGTTGGAATTTTATATCCTTGTTTATTTTTCGTCTTCTTATTCTTGTCCACCGAGTTACGAGATTTAGAGCTTTCACTCGACGAAGAAGATGAAATGGAAGAAGACCTTGCAAGTGGAGAAGGTGAAGAAGATCTTACTAGTGAAGATGGTGAAGGATCAACATGAGGTTGATGATCTTGGGGGGAAGTGCTTACAAATGAATCACTAACTGCATTTGGGATTACCTGAGTGGAAAACAACCACACCGGCAATCCAATCATTAGGCCTGGAAGGCTCAAAGTAGCAATGTGAGGAGGACCAATTTTTTCGTAAGAAGGAAAAACAAAAGGTTCCCCTGGAGCAGGGGTTATTTCATTGGTTGTTTTAGGAACTGACGCCATTAGATAAATATCTAACCTAGAGTCTTCTAGGGAAAACAAACAGCACACGCTAAAAATATAGTAAGCAAGCAAGCAAACAAAACTTTCTCACAATGAACTCACTAGTTGGTGATGAAATCTAACGTCTCGGGATCAAAGTAAGAAAGGGCTGAGATAGAGTGGGTGAAAAAGTTACATTGACGACCTGCTTAACAGAATTAAACCTTGGTGCAAGCTCCCACACATAATCATGGGTATACCCTCCAAGGATCTCGAGTGAGTTTGGCCAACGTAGATTCCAGGTACCGTGAAGACTTGCCCCTCCACAATCACCTCGTGTAAAGAACCTAGAGAGATAGGCCACTAAGGTTACCAATTACTACAGTGATGCCTGGGGAAATAGTCGACAGTCTGATCCACACGCAAAGGAAGGGTATTGAGCCCGAAATCAACTTTAAAGGTTTCCACTCATCATTGTGGGTATACCTTCAAGAGACCCCCATAATACACGCAATATCTACACCAAGATCAATAAGGCAGGGTGAGTAACTTTGCCAGTCTCAATGCAACCTCGTGATCGACCCTTGTGTTAGAAGGGCTTCCCAGGACAAAATGTAATAAGTGGATTTCACTGCTCCCTAATGCAAGATTATATGTTTGTTTGTAGCTTTGGAAAGTTATCTTTCACACCTATTCCAAAGCCTTACAACTAATCTAATGTAGGTCTGCTACCAGAAAATATAAAAATGTCTAATCAATTTTTATAAGCGCTTTATTTTTAAGGTTGTTGTTATTCAAAAGGAAAATGGAGTAAACAATATGGTGTTTTGACCGACTCGAAATTTATGCAAAGAGATGAAGATGCAATCTCTTCATTTCGATGAAAGCTATGCTACAAGAAGGAGAAAATGTTTATCATTCCCAGATGCACAATGTCCCAAAATTTTATTAAACTCATCAATATAAATATTTTCAAGAAATGAGACAAAGAGATTGTACACCAATACACAATTCATGCCCCCCCCCCCCTCGGCCATGAGGGGGGCGAAATTTGGAATTCAAGACCAAAAAATGCCAAAAATCATGCAATTTCACTACTTGAAATGCAAAGAGCCCCCAAACTAATGCAAAGAAAGAAAATTAAAAATTTTGTTTCAAAGTGACACTAAAAGAAAGAGCAAGTTTCCTCAAAACAAAAGAAACCCAAAGTAAGTTTCTCTTTTAACACAATTTATTCAAAAAAGAGAAGTATTATTTCACTAAACAATTCTAAAGAAAAACAATGCTTTGTAACAGAAACACACTCAAAGGAAGAGATCAAATCTTTCAAAAACAAACAAAGAAAAAATAAGGTAAATATGGCTAAAATCAGATTCAAATTTTTTCAAGCAGACTATAATCAGACCCAACAAATCACCACAAAACCATATCACAGATCTGGGCGGGGAAAACCACCAAAAAACATTTTTTTTCACAATTTCCGCAAGCTGGAAGACTGACACAGTGCGTAAATCCTTGATCGTTGTAGGCCATAAATGGGTAGGGTGTGAAGTTTTTGTGCTGATCTAAATAGGTAGGGTGCGTAAATCCTAAGTCGTCGCACTATCCCTCAAGTTAGGGTGCAGAAATCAAACAAAAATGGAAAAAATTAAATAATCAAGAAGGTTTTCCATTGAATTTTAACAGACAGAGAGTCAAGATGGATCTCCCAGTGACTCAAAAAATAGAAACCAAGCAATCAAAGCAAGAAATAAAGACAAACTAGGAAAACAATTCATTCCCTAGTGGAGTCTCCAATTTGGTTGTAGGATAAATCGATAAACGCGGACATAAACTAATCTCCCTAGATCCACTTGAATCTAGAACAAAACAAGACAGGACATGACGCTTTCCTTAAGTTACAATCATTGAATTTACTACCAAATAAGGAATGGATGGCATACCTTCAGATATTGCATCCTTATATCTTTGTTTTCCCTGCTTCTCTCCGGTGCTCTTGTGAGATCAAATCTACAATAACACAAACCAAACAAAGTGAAAGCAACAATAGTAGATTCAATGAAAACCTAAACATGTGATCAAGGATTCATGTAATAAAATGCTAATGATTTTATGAGAAATAAACATGCCACTGTATTATATAATGTGGAAGAAAGATACAACCAGATGCCTTGATGTTGTCAGGTTCCTTCCAACAGTTCATTGCTTCCCACACACTTCTTTCTCCAAGGATTCTAAGACCGTATCTCTAATAGCTACTCACAATCTATCTTGACAAAGCAAAGCTCAAAGCCAATCTAACCAAGATAACAATCTCAAGCCAAATTCAACTCAATCAAGCTCCAAAACCAACTAACTTTCTCCATGAGAGCTCCTCTCCTTTTATAAGTTGAAGAGGATAAGGTAAGGAGGTTAGGATGATCCCACTAAATCATGAAAGTGAGTAATATCCAAACCATATGGAGGCCATCTCACCATAGAAGCTTCTCCTTCTAGAAGCATCAATAAAATGCTCATTTTTTCCACGTACGAAGGTCGTCGCACCCTAGCTGTAATGCAGCCTGTGGAAACTCCGCAACCTAGATATAGTGCAACCTGTGGAAATCAGGCATTTCTGCAACCTATGTATAGAGAAACCTGCGGAAATCCTCCTTAATAGGGGTTTTACAAAGGAAAATCCAATTTCTTCTCTGAGGCAAAGTTCTTCTCCCTTCTTTCTTCAGGAATTCAGGCCACTGACCCCTCTGAAGGAAACATATAGGTTTACATCATTATCGGTCATAGTGGTGATGAAAATAATGTGTAACAATATTTCACTAACAAGTGTTGTGTTTACCCTCATGTTGTGATATCTAACAATATATTCCACTCCCCCCTTAGTAAGGTGGTACTTGTTCTCATGACGAAATAAGATTTATTTTCTATCATAAAGATAAGGAATCCCCAATACTATGCCACATATATCAAGTGATACAACATCCAAATCCACTTCATCAATCAACTTTGAAGCAATAGAAAATATGACCCTACATTTTTTTGTGACATTAAGTTTTGCTTTATCACATACCCAACAAAAAGGGTAACGCTTTGGATGTGGTTTCATTTCAAGACCCATATTTTTGACAAGTGCTTCAGATATCAAGTTTACTTGGGAACCCAGATAAAATAATGCATTATCTTAGTGTTTTTAGATACAACTCTTATGTGAAATAATTCATTCCTCTTTCGTTCATCATCATGAGATTCATTATTGGAATTTGAACTAGCATGAAAGGAATATTTACCTTGTACTCCAACCGTTGTGATATTTCGTTCGTCTCCTTAATTGGAACCAAGATCTTGTTGCACTGTATCAATAGTTTTTCTCTTCCCCTTTCCACCAAACTATTTCAATCTCTTTTTTGGATGCAGTTTCCAACAGTGTTCATCATCGTGACTGCTTTTCTTGCAATGAGTGAAAGATGGTTTTCCTCCTTCTCTCATCACTATGGAAGTCTTCTTGTCCTTCCTTTTAAACTTCTTAAATGTCTTATGTGGGATCTTCTTGAACATGCTTTCCCATGTTCTCAAGGTGAGTGGCTTGCACACAAACTTCATCAAGATGGGTGGGGTTAAAAAATATCAAAGTATGATGAATATAACTATGAAGTGTGCCAATATACTTCATTAACGTTTCATAAGAATCCAAAGGAATGTTTAATGCAAGAGATTTCTTCCTAAATTCTTCCATGAAACTTTGTACAATTTTACCTTTAATTTTTCTTAAAGTTTACCATTCCATCATTGCTTTATGTAAATAACTCAATGGATAAAATTGCTTCCTTATCATTGATTTAAATTCCGACCATGAGGAAAGGATATTACCACACTTACTTTTGTCCTAAATTTTTCTCTCCCGCCATATGAGAGTGGTGCCTTCCAACCAAAGATAATCCAGTTGCACTTTAACTTCCTCTTCATCAATATGTTGAACACGACAATATACTTCAACCTCTCGGATCCAATTATCTAGTTTTTCAGGATTAGCATCTCCATTAAACATAGGTAAAGAAAATTTTACATCAAGATTTAATAATGATTTCTTAAAAGAGGCTTTATGGCTAGAACTATGAGAATGATGAGAATGATCACAGGAAGAAGAACTAGAACTTGATGGAGAAGATGGAGGCTCAGGAGGGTCTCCTCCAGCCCCTTGATTTATCAAAGAATCATCATTAGGTTGTGCTTCATTTTTCTTCCCTTTCTTCTTCATCCTCTTATCGTAATATCCATACATTTGTTTGACCATTTCTGACATGTGATAAAAGACCATATGGAATTTTTTCTCATGTTCATCACTTCTGCCATTTTATTCCTTCGGGAGGCACAACCAACTTCAGGATTCAAATTATTAAGAGTTCCTTCGCCCTGCTTATGCTTAGCCATAGTAAGTATTCACACTCAATAATTCAAGTCAAATACGAGTGCTCTGATACCAACATGATTCGGGATATTTTCATCGAGTGACTTATAAAGAATCGCATTAAATGAGAATAAATAAAAGTGCACCATTAAAGAAGGAAAATCTCAATAATGAAGAGACATAAGCATCAAATCTGAACACAAAAAACTTGATAACGGATTTCGTCCCTAGTGGACTATGTCTCTGGGTCCTTCTCTCAAATGGGTAGGCCTTTTTATTAACTCAGAAAAATAATTTGGCAAAATACATGAGTATACCTCATTCTGAACTCAAGATGCATAATTTTTTCTCAAATCATAAAACATACAACACCACTGAATTCGTGGTGTTGAAGTACCCAAAACTTATTGTCTCCATGCTTTGATATGACTCTGGAACTACCAGGACCAAGAGAAAATTTGTCTCAATTTTTGTTCCCTACAACCTTCAATAAATGCTAAGAAAATGTCTTGAAATTTGTGACGATCAGTACCCTCACATGCCTCCTTCAGCATTGGGCGGATGAAACTTTTAAATTTATTTTTTGGATTCGTAAACAATAGAATATGTTTCCCTTGTGGTTGGTAGAGAATGTGTTAAGGCATTGATATAGGGCGAGGTCTCAGGGTCAAGCCTGTGGGACTCCCCTTTTGGGTATTCATTGTAACAATGTATATATTTGAATGGTTGTTCCCACCAAGTTTAGCACTAGTTCTAGATATGATGGTTGGTCATTATATTTGGCAAGGTCCTGCCAGATATGGCAGACCCACCAAATATTTTTATATATATTTTTTGAAAGTTCATTTTTGGGTTGTCATTAGGAATTTTCCACTGCCACGTGGAAGCCCATGACTAGGCCATGTGGTAGCCAACCATTGGGCCATGTCAACCACTGTACAATCATCTGTCAGTCGGTGTATGACCTGCCACATTAGCGTACGACCTACCATGTCATCCTATCATGTCATCCTACCACGTCAATCGCCATGTCACTGTATGGCCTACCACGTGGTTGTATGGACTACCACATGGCACAATCTTACAGGTCCATGAAATGACCTGAAAAGGACAAATATGAGTGACATGTGGCAGCCTCTGGTGCTTCCATGTCACCATGTTGACATCATCACGATACATGTCACCTTCCTTTGTGTGCCACGTATGTTGTACGAATGATTATGCCATATGTATTGATGTTGACGTCAGCAGTACGGATGTTAACTCATCCCCTGCTGACTGGGCTAGGTTGACCAAACTTTGATCGTGAATATATTTTGATCCATAACTCTGTTTGATGAGTCATTTGCATTTTTGGAAATCTTGTGACATGATCTTTGCGATGATTTCATTTTCACTGAGTTTTTAGAAGTTTTAATTTTTCCCCTTTCTCTATCTGCAAAGGCCATTCTGAGCTTCCTAAGTTGCTTCTGCAAGTTCTGAGTTTTCCATAGTCTTTTATGGATCCTTTTTGGATCACCCAGGGTCACCGGGATCACCTCCCTATACTAACCAAGTCACCCTTGAAGTGTGGGAACTATATCATGGTGACATTGGGTATAGTGTCCCTTAGTTGTCACCACTTGGTGGTTGGGTCAGGCTTTTCCCAACCTACAATTTGTGCGATAAAATTTTGGCATCATTTCCAGGGAGTATTTTGAATCCTCTTCATTCCCTAACAACGCTTTGGAAATATTCCCTCCCCAAAGCCTCTATCCCTTAGCTTTCCCAACAACTCCATTGAAGAATGTTCCCTTTCCCACCCTTGATCAATTTACCTTCAACCTTGTCTGGTGACTCCACTTTCCATGAACCCACTTTTCCCTCTTTCCCTCATTTGGTGAGAGTTGATCTCACATGGAAACTCCATTGAGGTTTCCTTTCGATCATTGGAATTATGGCACCATGGGATGAACCCTCATCCAGAACTTGTTATGACTCGAAGATGGTATTTTTACATATGGAAAAGGAAAAGGTTGCTAATAAAGTTGCTAAGAAAAGGATGAATCACATAAGAGAGTTATTTCCTACCCTTGATGATGAATAAGTGCTTGAAGGATAGATATATGAATAAAGTTATCAAGAAGATCATGATGAATATCTAAACGAGGCATTTGATGAAGAAGAAGCGCTATATATGTCCTTCCATTTGTTGAAGAAGTCCATGCCTCTACTCCTCCTACACATGAAGACAAAGAGATGGTCACTTTTGTTGATGGTCTTGTGAGAGAAAATTTACATATGGTTGATGAGTATATAGAAACTTTCATATGGACTGGAAGATGTAAGTGGAATTTTGGTCGTCCCATTTTCAATAGAGACCCCATTTACAACATTGAGGGTGTTGATATTATGGTATCTTTAGGAGGTATCAACCTCCATTGTGACCTTTGACAAGATTAGAATATCTCGGAAGAAAGAAAATAAGTGAATGTAACCCTAGAAGATATGTCAGCTAAGAGAGATAATTAATATGAATTAATTAGTACCCAGAATGAGAAGTCGGCCCAGGCAGTCTGCCAGAACTAGTATAAATACAGGGCACCAGTCTTCACTTTACACACAACTCTCAAAATCATAGAGAGACACTTTTGTGCATTGCAGTCGTGTTGGCAGCCAATTAATTTTTTTAATTGCTCTTAAAAAACACTTCCTACACCCCTTGTCTTGTTAATGACAAATCATCGTCGCATTGTGCTTCTAGACATTTGTTTCATTTTTGCGACAATTGCAATTTGTTCTCGATTCGATTTTCACAACTGTAAGTGTGAAAATACCTCTTTCATCGTTTGGACTGTAGTCATCTTTTATCGATTTCTCCAAAAGACACTTGACCATTGGTTTATCACATGACTGCAAAAGATTTTCTCGAACTTATGTCCTTTAGCATACTCTTACCTTGATTGCGCATTTGGATCTGTTTGATTATTAAGCCTTTGAGCATGGAGATTTACTAGTTTTATTATGATCTTATAAAGGTTATGATGCATTTGGTATTATTGCTTTGATTCTTATTGCTATGGGCTCTTCACTCAGTTATTATATGAGAAATTTTGGATCGTAATGTTCTAAAAACTTTGGAATGCAAACATTTGAATGTGCAACGAATACATTGGTAAGTTTATTAAGTCAATTTAGGAAAAGCAATGGTTTGAAGGCGCATTGATTAATCATATTGGATTTTAATTACAAATCGATGCTTGGTATATGGTTTGGTAAACTGATATTACATTGAACGATTCATAGTTTCAAACTATGTATTGGCATCGATTAAATTTAACCTTGGTGTAAAATGATTGATTTACACGATGGATCGTTGGATATGGTGTTGGATTGAACTGTACACTTGGCAATGAATGTAACGTATGGTGTTGGTTCTGTTTCGGGTGAATGGCACGTTAATATGATTATACACCTCTTTGCTGGCTGATACGCATGGTATAAATGATTATGATTTTAATAACACTGTACTCAGTCATTAATACAATGCGTGGCGGTGGTAATCCCACCACCTTCGCACGCATGCAGTTAATTCTGGTCTCTTCGAGCTTTGAAGCTATCAAACCCTATCATTTTTTACTCTGTGCATTGTTTCATTCAGTTTGCACCCTACCATGTACAAAAGCCATGGTTCCTGTCGTAAGGGCCGAGCCCAACGGGTGCCAAGAACTGTTGACATTTAGTGGTGCATGTAGTGACCTGGAACAACACGGGTGGCTTGCTTTCATAAGGAAGTTTGATGGTTATAAATTCACTGTGGCTCGGCAATTTGCGTTATCGTTTGATGGCTGTCGAGCCAAAATTGGAGATGTCCATCTTGAAATTACTGAAGAATTTCTCAGCCTGGCAACCAGCTTGCCTGTCAAGGGACAAAAATGGTCAAAAAGTTGCAAGGTAGATGATGTCCCATGGACATTACTGTTCCAATCTTGCACAGTGAACTCATGCGACAGAGGGTTGCCTGCAAAGATGTTGAAACCCCGCTGGTATGATCTCTTGATGATTATCAAGCATTTCGTAACTTGTGAAGGCAGGTACGGGTTTATTTTCTTACTCCACCTATGTTTATTAATGGTTTTCATGGGTTTTGAACTAAGTATGCCTCACTATCTGCACCGAAGTTTGTTCAAAATGGCTAAACGATACAAGCGTAGCCAGGCTGACACTAGCCTCTTCCATGTCGGGTTGATCAAAATGATTTTGGTT
>ML793551.1:113088-136926 GCA_009831015.1 Picea engelmannii
CGAATCCTATTTATACTAAAAAGAAGCATCTAGAGGAAGATCCTTCTAGAAGCGGAAGCTTCTATTAGGTCTTCTTACATCCGCCTTATTCTATTTTATTGAAAGGTCTTATTAATATTGACCTTTATTACATCCGAATACATATATCTACCTATGTGCGGGTTAGGACCTTAACACTCTTTCCCTCCTTTGGTGAGACTTTATCTCACCTAGTGAGTCCATTGAGGTGTCCTTTCAGTCAATGGAATTATGGCACCATGGGATGAACCCTCATCCAGAACTTGGTATGACTCAAAGATGGAATTTTTACAGCTGGAAAAGGAAAAGGATGCTAATAAAGCTGCTAAGAAAAAGATGAATCACATAAGAGAGTTATTTCATACCCTTGAAGATGAAGAAGTTCTTGAAGGATAGAAATATGAAGAAAGTTACCAAGAAGATCTCAATGAATATCTGGATGAGACATTTGATGAAGAAGAAGTGCTCATATATTCCCTTCCATTTGTCGAAGAAGTCCATGCCTCTACTCCTTCTGCACACAAAGACAAAGAGATGGTCAGTTTTGTTGATGGTATTGTGAGAGAACCTTTACATATGGTTGATGAGAATATAAACACTGTCATATAGACTGGGAGATGAAAGAGGGATGTTTTTTGTCCCTATTTCAATAGAGACCCCATTTACGACACTGAGGGTAGCCCTAGAGAAAAGGGGTTTGGGTTGTCATCTTCATAGGACTAATTTTCATGTGTATATGATTCATATGTTTGGGATCTTGATGGTGACATAGTTATAGATTTATCCAAGGACTCTCAGCCATTTTCATCCTCATTGTTGGAGGAATACAAGGATGTGGCCACCTCAAAGCGATCAAAGGCTCACTCTACAAAGAGGAAGTATTTTCATATTGAGGACTTCTAAAAAGATTTGAAGATAAAGAGGGTGCGCTTTTATAGACCTGAGCTTGTCCCTTACCTCACTTGTTGGAACAGGGACAGACCCAGGGTTCAATGCTTCAATAGTGAACCAAAGAAACCCTAACTACCCTCCCTTTAGGCAACATCTGCGAAGCAGATGAAGTCTCACATGAGGTAGAGGCAGGGGGGTTGCAAGACTCAAGTGTCTACAACCTAGCTGGGACACATATATGTGATTACACACTTGAATAGAGCACTTAGCCGATAGTATGCATTCAGTTATGATTCTTATTCACATCGCATATTAACCCTAAATACATAACAACGTTGTAATAAACAGATCAACACCTATAAGCACTTAGCATCAATTCATATCTAACATTCATTAACATCATAAAGCACTAAGAAATCATAGATCTATCTATCATCCATCAAGAATAGTGCACTAAGAAAATATAAACATAACCATCATGAAAATCATTGCACAAAGCACATCAACACAAGTTATACGTGGTTCACCCCAGTGTGGGGCTACGTCCACCAACTCTTCTTCTTCTTTATTATCTTCTTCCAATCTTATTACATGCACCAAACCATGGATCCAACTCCACAAAGAACAGGATATCTGCGCAAACCTCGCTAGATCCTCCTTCCCAATATTAGGTCAAGGCACAAAGCCAACTACAACCACTTGAACTTAGCTCTGTAATTCTCACCTACAATATGCACAAATAACTCAAAACTATTCAAACTTAGCAACCCTCACAGGTTCTTGCACAAAGCTGATCAGAACTACAATCACACATATTGAACTACTCTCACACTTCTTTTCACATAGCCAACACTAGCACTTAGCACACCGGCCTTTTCTTACATCACCTAGCTACTTATTTATACATTACAAAAAGGGCCTAAACATGGGTAAACCCATGGGCCGACATCCCATACCCGTTACATAAACCCTAAAACCCAAAAATCACGCAAAAAGGGTGATATCCTACAATCTTCGCTTTGCTTGGGCACTCCATCTTTGACCAGCCTATCGAAGTCCCAAGAATGGTCAAACATGACCAGCATTTCCTCAAAACCTGGTCAAGGGCCAACAGGCCCCCAACACTCACCTGTGACTCGTCCTGAGTCACTCTGATATGGGAAACTCTACTTCGAAGGCATCAAGATTAGGTCGATCTGCCTCGACTTGTTGCTTCATTAGAGCCTCCTACTCAGTGAACTCCTGGATTACTTGCTCGGTGACAGGCCCTTCCAAGCATTGTTCTACTATTGAGAACACTTGTTCCAACTATGATCATTTTCCCTCAAGCTCTTCAAAAAGTGTGCATACTTTATCCTGCACTGGTTGGAATCTTTGGTTCACCTCCATAACTCAACTATAGATGGTCGTGACTTGCTGCTGAACTATGCACTGCTCCTATGACCTTTTCATCTTCTCCACTATTGTAAGTAGCTTCGGTTGTGCTTGCATGATGAAAGCCTGCTGCTTCACATCCTGGAGTTGTGCCTCCAATGTCCTCAGCTACGGGTCTTCTGCAAGGTGCTCGTAGATCTGTTCACTTTGATCACTAAGTTGATTTCACTCTGTAGCCAATGCCCTGATTCTTTCTACTACTCTCCTGGTAGTTTCTTCCCTTTGATCTCGTACTTCCTTAGGAGTGCTAGGCACTACCTGAAGTTTTATCTCTGCTACTCTTGCTTGAAGCTATTGAATGGCTTCAGTGAGCTTCCCCACTTATCTCTCTACTGTCGTTTTTTCCATTTGTGCCAAGCCCATCACGGAGCGAAGTTCTCTATTCACTTCCTCTCTAATCCCATTTTGCTTTGCGAGAAACTGGTCTTTTTATTTCTGGATTTTCTCTCTGTCTTCTTTGAACTTCACCTGAAGGTCAGCTATCTCTTGATGTGCAACTAGAAGTTTCTCTAGGGCCTCCTCATTTTCTTTCCTTAAGGCCTCTATGGCTTTCTTCTTTTTTTCCTGGACTCAATGAATTCGAGTCTCTGTTGCATCTGCTAACCTTCGTAATTGGGTAGGTTCATCGCCCAATTCTACATTCTATGTTTATGATGGTGCAGTAGACACTACATGAATTGAGTAGATGCCTTGTTGTACCCCCTTCAGATCCACCTTGATTCAGTCATACATCGTCTCCTGCTTTGCTTCATGTCGCTGCAAGATTCCCCTCGAAGCATCTTCTACAGCTACAATGATGAGGTCAACATCATCCACTATGAGCACATTCTGTGACTTGGGCATGTTGGCTCAGGATTTCTTCCGTGCTAAGGGTTTCTTCAGAGAAACCTTCCTTTTCTTTAATGTCTCTACCTCTGTTAAGGGATCCTTTGGCGGTGTTACTTCACCCTTTTATTTCTTGTCTTATTCCCCTTCCTCTTCTTGGTTTACTTTGTTGCCTCCTCCTCCTCTAGGTAAGTCGGGTGTAGTTTCCTATGATGCGTTGTCCTTCTCTTCACTTTCTATGTCCTGCACTTCCTCCTTCTTCTTATTTTTCTTAGCGCTGCTTGGTCCATCATACTCCATTCGGGTAACCAAAGGATGTGCGATGAGGTTGGGGTCGGACAGTTCTGCATCTCCAACCGGTACAAGTAATTCATTTGGCCATTCTTTAGTGATCTCCTCCAGGTCTTCTTTGGTTAAATTATAATACAACTGCAGCTCCTCTTTACTTTTATCCTTGTGCGTAGTGATGTAGATAAAGTGGTGGTCTACGTGGAACTTTGCTAGTGGTCTGTAAGTATGAAAGGTGTTCGAAGTCATTCAGGGGAATGACTCCACGTGAGTTGTAGGTAGTAAGTGTGGAACATCGCATTTGATTTTCACTGCATCTCCATATCGCTTGAATAGCACAAGGTGATGAACCTCGCGACCAGTGGTTCTAATGGCTCAACTTCAAGGAATGTCACTCCCTTCGACATCTGCCAAGCGACAAATGCTATAAGAATCAATAGCTAACTGAAGTGGAATTCATAACCTTGGTCATGTGCTTTGCGGAAGTCCTTCTCCAACTCATTGACGAGATAGCTCACCCAATTCATCTGCATCCCTTCAATGCACTTTCCTACAAGGTCAACTACGAATCCTATGACTTGTTTCAGCCTGTTCTTTCTGATGAGATTTCTAGTGATCAGATGATAAGATAGGTGCATTGTGCCATCCTATATGGAGGCTACCTTGTAGCCTCTCTTATCCTTCTCCACATCACCATACGCCTCCTTGATGCACTGTGCCAAGGAGTGATCTAATGTTTTCCCAGGGCAAAATTTCTGAGGGTCTGGTCCCTGCATGCTTAATCTAGTAATGAGGTGGATTAGCATCATATCCATAGTGATGATCCTATCCAACCATAGGTACCTGCCATGGAAGAACGACAGGAGGCATTTAACGCACACATTAACCTCCTGATTTCGGCCAAAGTAGGGGATCTTCATGACGTTTAGGACTTTTGACCACACGATCTCCTTGATCCACGACTGGGGAACTAT
This sequence comes from Picea engelmannii, assembly GCA_009831015.1. NCBI lineage: Eukaryota > Viridiplantae > Streptophyta > Pinopsida > Pinales > Pinaceae > Picea > Picea engelmannii. The sequence goes on from ML793551.1 coordinate 117,519, forward strand.
CTTAGGCTTCTTCCTAGTCATTTTTGTTAGGTATCTATGAGGTGTGAGCATCGCATAATTATTCATGTCGCCGAGGTTAAAATCATTTATCTTTAGAGCCAGGATCAGTTCCAAATGTGGTCCTACTATGCGTATCCCTTTCAAGAGGTACGTCGTGAAGAGTGTGTACTCAAAATCTCTTGGGACACTGTCACGACTAACCATGCTATCCAAAGGTGGGATGCAGTTGGGAAATACCGACGAGATCTACTTTGTGTTCACCAGATCGTCGTGATGCTTTCTTCTCTTCTCTGTCGTAGTTCGAGATGGCCCAGATCGACGTCCAGTTGAAGGGGATTCTTGCAATCCTCCCATCGATGAGGCTTGTACTCCTACAGACATAAATTTCTCATACATAAGGTCTATTAGAATCTCCTCCAAAGAATTCTCTATTGTATTACGTTCGCCCGACATGCACACTCGTAAGAAAATAACTCGTGTAGGTGAAAATATACTCAAGGTAATCAACTCAATGGCGAGTTCTAGACATCATAGTGCGGTATGAAATCACTTATCTGCTAGCTCGAATATCTTAGTTTGCAAAAGTGGCCCTGGTGCGGAATTCAAAGGAATAAATAAACAACATCATAACAGATTCCTTCAACAGGTCGAAATGCCTCAATCCATTCGTTATGGCACGGTCTCAACAGTCTCATGGTGATATTTCCGGCAAAAATTGTGTTTCTAACCATTCCAGAGAATCATTCTAATGGTTGGGATGCCTCCAACAGTTATATAGCTTCATTGTAGCGAAGTTCCTTTCTGCGTTGTTCTGATATTCCGATGATGTTCAAGTTCTGCAAGCCTGCTTCCTGCAAAGTCTTCACTGGAACTTCCTGTAGTTTTTCCAACTCTGCCTTCTTCTTACTAATCTTCCTATCCTTCTTCCCTGTGATATGAGTTTTTGTATTCATCTTTCCATTTGTATTCGTATTTTCTATTAGCATAGTAACTTCACACTTTTGAGGGTCTTCCAAAGGGTTCAAATGCAATACTACTTCTCTTACTACTTCTAGGGTAAGTGTTCTTTTCTTCTGCATGGATAGGGTTTTCAAGCCTTCCTGCGTTCTTTCAACTTCGACAGCTAAGTCTTTGGCCCTTCGTTGCTTCGAATTGTCCTCTTTTTCTTCAATTAAGCACGCTATTCTCCTAGCCATGAATTCCCTTAATTCTTTCATTTTTTGTTCTATAGTTTCTTCTTCTGCTTTCCACTAGATCTGATCTGTCTCAATCCAAGTCTTTCCTAACGAAAGTGAAAAAGGGGTGTTGTTCTCAACAAACTTAATGACCTCAAATTCTTCTTCAGTCGATGTTCCATGAGCAATCATAGGTACGTTAGTAATTCTTCCACACATGGCTTTAATCTTTCCTTTAAGAAATCCTATCCTTCCCAATGAAGGAACCATAGCAGGGTTTCCCAAAATTTCCCAAGTACTTTCTGGAATAATATTTACATGTGTTTCCTCATCTAATACACAATCTATGTCGAAGTCCCCTATTCTTGTTTCTATGCACTCCTTCTCTTTTAAGATCTCTGGTAAATTGATGTCTTTGTGATCCTTTAGTGTTTCTCCCATCTGTAATAATATATTCTCTGATTCTTTCTAATTCTCTAACATATCCTTAGTTTCTTGACCTTCCTCATGGTTTTCTTGTCTCAGGTTCATCTTTTCAACTTTAGCAATCATTCTAGGGAAATCCAAAACCTCGTGACCAATAGATTTACAACAAAGACAAGTAGGACCTACACCAGGGAATTCCTTATCAAGATGTCCCGGTCTTCTGCAATTATAGCATAGTTTCAATCCTCTCTTTCTTTTAAATGATCCCCAACCTTTTTTGTACTACGCACTGGGATCACAGTGATGGACCTGCAATCTGAAAAAATTCTATCTAGGATCCTGCATCCACTTGTTAGTCCAAAAATTATTTATATTCATAGGAATAACATATCTTTCACTATATCTATCAAATTTATTCAAATCAAATCTTCCTTCTTCTATCTGTGCCCTATTTTTCAGACTAGGACCAAATCTATCAAACATACCTAGATCCATTCTTTCGAAGAAAAAAAAATTCCCACTTATCTTACCTTTATCAAAGAACAAAGATTTAATATCTTACCTATTTTCTTCAAATCGAGCTTCTCTTTCTTATCACTGAGCTTCACAAGTCAAGTAGAATAATGTGCACTACATCAATAGATCTACGCATAGAGCTTTTTCTTTTCTTCAGTTCCCAACAATCATAGTTTTAGGTCCCAACAATGGAACCATTTGTTGGCATAGGGGCAGAACCAAGGTTCAACACTTAAACATTGCACCAACAAAACCCTAACTACCAGCCCTTTCAGCAACACCTACGAAGCAGATGAAGTCTCACCCAAGGTAGAGGCAGGGTGGATTGCAGGACTCAAGTGTCTACAACCTATCCAGGACACAAATATGTGATTACACACTTCAACAGAGCACTTAGCTGATAGTATGCATTCAATTATGATTTTTATTCACATCGTGGATTAACCCTAAATACAAAACAACGCTATAATAAACAGATCAACACCTCTAATCACTTAACATCAGTTCATATCTAACATTCATTCACATCATAAATCACTAAGAAATCATAGATCTATCTATCATACATCAAGAATAGTGCACTAAGAAAATATAAACATAACTGTTACACATGATTTTGGTCATATTTGTGATGCATTAACAATGGTGTACTCAGGCTCCCAACAAGAACTTTCTCCTGAGAAAAGTGGCATTTATCTCCTTCCAGAAAACATATTTTCAAAGTGAGTTCATAGGATGCTTATAGCCTAGGGTGCGAGAATGACCCATTCTCGCAGGCCACCTTCATCTAGGGTGCAAACTTCTCGCACTGTGTTCTATACTTAGGGTGCGAACTTGTTTTTAAGCTTGGAAAAGAGATGGAGTCTCGAGGGTTCTAGAAGGGAATCTTCTAGAAAATGGGTTGGCATTCGAATGGTTATCATTTTATTGGTTTCCTTGATTTGGGGGGATCATTCTCATCCATGTAACCATCTCATCCTCTTCTATATATTGATAGGATTCTCATGGAAAAGGTTAAGAAAGATTAATTGAGGAATTGGTGAAGGAATTGTGTGAAGAACTCTGCTTGAATAGAAGCTTGGAGACTCTAATAGGTCTATCAAGAGGACTTGGATCTTCTTCATGCAAGGACCGAACAAGTGTGTGTGTTGGAACCAAGAGCCACTGAAAGGAATCTTGCGACATCAAGGTGATCAGGTTTTGCCTTCTACTTTCGATTAATATGATACAACGACATGTCCTTTTCCCATAAATTCATTTTTACTTTATTGTGTAATTCCTTGATCATATGCATAAGTTGACGATTGAATACATTTTTCTATCTTCACTTTGGTTGGTTTGTGTTGTTTTGGTCTTGACCTCACGAGAGAACCGGAGCGAAGCAGGAGCAACAAAGACCTAAGGAAGCGATATAAAGGTATGTCACTTGTTCCTCCTTACTAGTTAATTCAATGGTCATAACTTAGGGAAAGAGTCATGTCCTGTCATGTTTTGTTCTAGATCCAGGTGGATCTAAGGAGATCTGTTAGTGTCCACACCTACCAATTAGTCCGATAACAAAATTGGCGACTCCACTGGGGATGCAACCCATTTTTTAGTGGTTTTTGGTATTTTTCCTTGGCCATTTTCTCTTGCCTTACCTTTCTTCATTTCTATCAATCTTTGAGTCTTCAAGATACCCTGATAGACTCTCTGGGTCTAGAAGTCCCTTTAAATTTTTTGTCTTTTTCCAAAATTTTGCCTAGTTTCGGGCCTTCTCGCACTGAACCCCACAGTGGCATACGAGAATCCCTTGAGTTAGCACTATGCCTTTCAGTCCAGTGTGAGGTTCTCGCACCCTGCTTCAAGCCAGCCTACGAAAATGCTCCATTCTCTCACTGTGCATTACTAATAGCCTGCGAACCCTCTTTTAAATTTTTTGGATTTAAGTTTTTTGCATGCTCAGATGCCCAGATCAGTATAGGTGTCTGAAATGAACTTCTTGGACCACTGGTTGATTGTTTCTTGACTTCGGATTTTGTGCACGATTAGTATTCAGAAATCAAAGTCTCTTCTTGTCCATCTTTTTCTCAACTCTCATCTCTTGACTTGTCTTAGCAAGCATATAATCTCAGATCCTAGAATCTGAGTACTTGTTTGGTTAGGAGTCGGTGATCGGTTTGAAAGTTGGGATTGTTTGTCTTTCTCATTTGCTCATTGTTTGGAAAATCATTGTTCTCATGTAATTGAAAAGACTAGTCTTGTCTGCTTGCCATTTTTGTCTCCATTGAAAGATTGGTTTGGGTTTTGTTTATTTCTCATTCATTAGTTTTTGGTTTTCCTTACTTTCACCACCATGGTGTAGATATTTTTGAAAAGTAAAAAAACATTTTTCTTTTTAAAATCATTTTCGTTTTGAAAATATTGAAAATCAATTGTTGAAATTGTTGAAAGAGAACAAATAGAGAATTGTCAGTATCATGTGATTCATTGAAGATTGCATTTTAAAGAAGATTGCATATCGTAGTTCAAGATTGTTCTGAAAAACTTCTCTTTCCCTCCTGTACATAGAATTCATCGAATGAAAATTGATTTCATTCCTATATATGCATTGTTGGGTCAGAGTCTCACACAACATCGGTTTCACCTCTGTTTCCTTTGAGTAACAACAACCCTTAAATAATATTGCGCAATTTTAAAATTTAACTAGTAACTCTTTTCTAGGACTCTAATACACCAACAATTAGCTAGGCTAGAGCTTTGGAATAGGCAGAGAGATACACTCTCCAAAGAACAAAACACACAATAGCATCTTGTGTTAAGGAGTGTCAAATTCCATTTACAACATTTTGTCCTGGGAAGCCCTTCTCACACAAGGATCAAACAAGAGGTCGCATTGATATCGACAGAGTTACTCACCCTCCTTCGTTGATATCGGTGTAGAGATTGCATGTATTACGGGGGTCACTTGGAGGTATACCCACAATTATGAGTGGAAGCTTCTTGATTTAATTTCGGGCTAGATACCCTGCCCTTGCGTGTGGATTGGACTATCGACTATCACCCTAGGCTTTATTGTTGTCGGTGGTAACCTTAGTGGCCTATCTTCTTAGGGTCTTACACAAGGTGACTGTGAAGGGGCAAGTCTTCATGGTACCTGGAATCGACGTTAGCCAAACTCACTCGGGCTCCTTGGAGGGTATACCCATGATTATGTGTGGGAGCTTGCACTAGGGTGTAAGTCCATTAAGCAGGTCGTCAGTGTAACTTTTCCACCCTAGCCCAGCCCCTTCTCATCTCGTTGTTGCGACATTGGATTTCATCACCAACTAGTGACTTCAAAATTAGAAGGTCTTGTTTGCTTGGTCTTGTTTCCTAGATTTTGTTTACTAGTGCATGTTATTTGTTTACCCAAGTTGACCACAGGGTTTTCTTCATAAGTTTGTAACTCGTTCACAATAGACCCTCCACGTCATTCACATAGAATGCAGGGATTACCTCTAGAAAATATGGAAGGTTCTCAACCCCTACCTACAAGCTCACCAGAGGGCTCTCCTCAGCAGAGTGAAGTCCAAGACATCACCACTCCATAAGTGGAAAGAACTAACTCCCTATAACAATTCAGAATTACCAATTCTCGAGAGGACTTTTGACTTCACCTTGATTCTGAGAGACGGATTATGCGAGTGAATTATTCCGGAGACTTAGTTGTTGTGTCTTCTAGATCACCGACTAGACCCTTTCCAGGACCTGAGGGCCAAGATCCTTTTTGGTCTACTGGCATTTTTAGATAGGATCTTTTTGGTTCAGGATCAGGCGTTGAAATCACCATCTCACCTGCGTTCCCCGAAACCTCTGACCCAGACGCAGTACCTTTTACTATTGCTTATTATTTTCCTGGTATAGATGCTCCACGATTTAACCACATCTTGACCATCCCTTTAGAAATGGTCCATTACATAGATACTACAAGTATTCACATCGAGATTACAGCGGCTACTCAAGCCCCCATTGGCACACCGCTCTCGCCCAGTGTCACCCCGACGCTTCCACCCAGATACCGTGCGTTGAATTCTTCTATTCCCACTCCTACGCAAACCCCATATGGAACTCCTGGTGGTCCCTCTTCTTCCGGGCACTCTCCTCCCGGATTTATTTCGACACTTCCTCAACCCCCTTTCGGAGGAATTTTTTCGTCCTCTATCGGCAGCACTAATCCTAGTGGAACTATTCCGTCGTTCACACCAAATTACCAGATTCTTGTTGGTGGAAAATTTCACCAAGGAGGTTTGAATCAACCCCCCTTTGTAGGTAAAATTCCTATTGGAACACAAATCCCAATCAGAACACAACCCCCAATTGGAACTCAACACCCAATTGGAGGAAAACCCCCACCGACCCCACCCTATGGACAAAACATACCTCCATACTCGGCCCATTATTGGAACCATCTGATACAACATAATCCTCAATCGACTGGGGGGAAACAACTCCCAGCTACATCTGTTATACCCCCTAGTATAGGCCAACCATATCCAGGTATGTCGAATCCTATTTGGGGCTCGAATTCTCAAACTCACGTCCCTGTTCAAGGATATAATCCCATGGGCTAATTTCCTCTACAACAACCACCGAATCTGCCTAGGTCTTCGCATTACATGCAGACTGCTTATGGTCCTACTAGTTTGTCGACGAGACTCCCTCCCCAAAGCCACTAGTACCCACATGTGAATAGATAGTTACCCTTCTTGGCCACTTTGGACCTCTCGGATCTGTCAAGGATTTTAAATGATCCAATCTGTCACTCTCCCCAATGGCCCGCTATACCATCCAAGCTACCATCTGACATCCCTAAATTCAATGGAAAAGTGGGAGAGGACCCAAACAATCACGTCATGAGTTTTCACCTCTGGTGCTCATCCAACTCCTTGATGGATGACTCTATTCGTTTACGTCTTTTTCAAAGAACTCTTACAGGTTTTGCTGCGAAGTGGTATATAGAATTACCACCAGGTTTCTTCGCTAACTTCAACACCCTAGCTATGGATTTCCTCATCCACTACCAGTTACTGATTCATTATGAAACAGGGACTGAGATTTTGAGTTCTTTCAAACAAACCAAAGCCACTCATATATCTGATCACATTCATGAGTGGCGACGGAGACGACGTCTCATCAAACTCAAACTTCCCGATCAGTTACTGGCAAAGTGGTTCACAAAATCATTTGTGAATGACATCAGTCGTGACATCGCCATGGGTGGAGTTGTCACAGAAGAACAGGCCATAAGTCATGCGCAATACCTTGACCTCGTTTACTCACAAACAGGTACTCTTTACAACTTACTCCCTAATGCACCTCATCCTTCCACTTCCACCACTTCAACTACTCCAGCTGCTTCTCATGCAGCCGACGGTGTGATTGGCACTTTCCATGCCCAACCACATTCCATCTCAAGAACCAACCCCAAGCACACTTCTTCTAATGTTCAAAATGATCCGTCTCCTACCCCTCCCACTGGCAAGAATTATGAGGTAAATGCAGTTCAATCTACCCCAGCCGGTAAAAACAAATCCAGAAAGGGAAAGGGTAAGAATAAGGAGGAAAAAAATATTTCGCAAGCAGAGAAAACCAAAACTCCACCTATTGACGATAGGGATAAGCACAAACCTCGCTACCCTTGTCTTATCTATGGTGATGATCACTACACGAAGGATTTTCCACGACGCACTGAGGTTACTAAGTTCCTTCAAGGGGCCCCAAAACCATCCACTCCGACCGTTTTGTCCCAACCCTTCCCCTCTCAACAACAGGCCCAATTGGTCATTCATGACCAACCTTCCCCTTCTACCACGTCCTATGTATTAATGTGTACTCACGATTCAAAGAAGAATGACATCACACTCACCACTCGAGCCAAAGAGTATTCTCCCTCTAAGGAGAAGGTTGATGATATCTCTCCTTCATTGGTCCAACCCTCTCTCGTGACTCCACATACCAACGGTCCTCTTCATCTCGAACAACCGAGTCTTAACACAGTTCTTTGCCCCCCTCTTAAGGGCATCGTTCAAAAATTGGATTTCAATCCTCATGCTCGTGCTACCCAGAACTATAGCATTGTTGAATACCTGGCCCAAGCACCTTCTGCGATGTCAGCCCTCGAAGTCCTTCAAAGTTGTCCTACACAACTAAAGGCACTGTTGAAAGCTATCGGTGGAATCGACCTGACGGACACAAATTTAATAATTTTTGACTTGGAAGACCATATTCCAAGGTTACCCCTTCAACTCGTGTTCCAAATCCAAGTGATTGTTTCCGACAAAACATTTTGTAGAACCGTTATCGATGAGGGTTCCTCGACGTGTGTCATGTCTGTTACCTGCTAGAAAGCCATCAGCTCTCCCTCTTTGACTGAATCCCATAACACCCTCAAAGCATTCAATGGCTCCAGTTTTAAGCCCTATGGTGTCCTTCATTCATTGTCGATCACGCTAGAAGGAAAAACAGTCCAAGTCGAAGTGGAAGTCTTTGACGCTCCTCTTGATTACAATCTTCTGCTTGGTTGTAGCTGGTTCGATTCCATGTGCGTGGTTGTGTTGACTCTCTTTCATGTGGTACATTTCCCACATCAAGGAAAGGTAATCACCATCAACCAATTAGCCTTTTTTAACTCAGATACATGTACTGGCAACATACCGTTTATCGCTAAAACACCATCGAGTTATGAGAACGTCGATGTAGGTCTTCTCAAAAACTCTTCGTTAATGGGTACCTTCCCCATTCCACCACTTGATGTTCCACACTTGTCCGTGGCTTCAATCAACATGATCTCCACCTTGATTCATGGAACCCCTGTGTCTCACGACCCATGGATGGTACCTGACCCTGGAGATCATCTTCGTTACGACGATGAAATGCCTTTGAGTCCGGTCGAATCTACCTATCAGACCATTCAATCGGCAAACCCTTATACCTCCTCTCTTGGTGAGTTATCTCCAGACCCTTTCCACGTTATTTTTCCCACAGACGAGATGATTATGTCTATCATGGAAGACACCCCTTGGAATGATGGACATCACCGTTCCATCCTCTTCCTGGAACAACACACCCTCGAGAGATACCAACGGATCTCGAATCCATCGACCGTTGTCGTCATTTCAACCGTTCCCGAGTCCACACACGATGTGTTTTCTGAAGGGAACTTAAGCAATATCTCACCCACTATTCCCCTCGACATATCCATCAAACCTGGAATTGTTGAAAATGTGCATATCGGAGGTTTGTGTTCCCCTGATGAAATCGTCACCTACAAGTCACTTTTCAAAGAATTTCATGACGTCTTCACCTAGAGCTATGAAGAAATGTTGGGTATCGACCCCAACATTGTGATACATGAGATCAAGACATACCCAGACGCTAAACTCGTCCGACAACGCCTTCATCCAGTTCACCCACGTAAAGTGGTTGTTATTAAGCTTGAAGTCGAGAAACCTCTCAAAGCTAGCTTTATTTACCTGGTGGCCCTCACTGAATGGGTTTCCAATCTTGTCCTGATCGACACAAAACAAGGCACAATCCGCGTATGTGTTGATTATAGGGATATTAACAAAGCTTGTCCTAAGGACAACTTTCCTACCCCATTCGTCGACCAAATTATCGACGATTGCACCAGAAGTGAAATATTCTCTCTGATGGATGGTTTCTTCGGATATAATCAAATCAATATTGTTCCTGAGAATCAACACAAAACCGCTTTCATTTTTCCTTGGGGCACTTTCACCTATCGAAAACTTCCTTTCAGTCTAAAGAATGCTGGCACAACTTTTCAATGCACTATGTCTTATGCCTTCCATGATATCAAGCACATCGTGCAACCATATCTTGATGACTTACCTGCTCATTCCATGTGTCGAGTCGATCATCCAATCCACCTCCAAGCCATTTTCATCCGCTGTCGGTTTTACCATATATGCTTGAATCCTCACAAGTGCATTTTCTGCGTGGAATCTAGCCGACTTCTAGGCTTTATTGTTTCGTGTCAAGGGATCAGGGTAGACACTTTAAAGGTTGAGGTGATTCTTAATCTCCCTCCTCCTTCTACACTTCGCCAGTTACAAAGTTTGCAAGGGAAAGCAAACTTTCTTCATCGTTTCATCCCGAACTACGCCAAGATAACTCATGGATTTACGTGACTCCTCAAAAAGGGGTCTAAGTTCATATGGGATACTATCAAAAACAAAGCCTTCGAAGATTTGAAATTGTCCCTGACACGTGCTCCACTTCTCTTCCCCCCTGATTACAGTCATGATTATTTCCTCTACCTCGCAGCCTCGGATTACACCATTGCTATGGTTCTCGTCCAAGAGGATTATTCTCATGACGAACATGTTATCTATTACTTGAGTCGAAGTCTAACACCTACCGAAACCAAGTATTTACATGTCGAAAAACTAGCCTTGGCAACCGTCCAAGCAGTTCAACGCTTCCGGCACTATATCCTCTCTTGCAAGACTATGGTGATTTCTAACTACAACCCTATGCAACACATTCTCACACGTCAATTGCTATTGGGAAAATACTCCAAATGGGTAGTTATACTCCAGGATTTTGACTTGGAATTCGAATGAGCTAAGTCCAAGAAGTCCTTAGTGTTTGCCAAGTTGATATGTGACTTTCCCTACTCTGAAACGGAAAATGTAGCAACCAATTCATTACCTAATGAATCCCTTTTCCTAATTAGTTCTGATGATCTTTGGTATGGTGATATCATCATATATCTCCAAACCCAGACTTTCCAGCCCAATTTTCCCAGTACTGACCGGCGTCGAATACGCTACCAAGCCCGTCAATATATTATCCTCGAGGATACTCTTTATCGTCGTGGGATTGACTCAGTTTTTCGATGCTACCTCACGTTCGACGAAGCTGAGAAATCCTTAAATGACTACCATTCTGGAGTCTGTGGTGGTCATATGTCCGGGTATACTACTACCCAGAAAATCTTATGAGTAGGGTATTTTTGGCCTTCTTTATTTAACGATTGCATAATCACCGTCCAAAAATTCCATGCTTGGCAGACCTATAATCATAAGATACGGTCACATCCCGCTCTTCTTCACCCTGTGGTCTCCATTGGTCCCTTTGCGAAATGGGGCATCAATTTCATGACATATCACCCCCACTCAGATGGGGGGCATGGATACATTATTGTAGCCATAGATTTTTTTACGAAATGGGTCGAGGCGATGCCGACATTTGAAAATACTGGAAAGACCACAGAATTATTCATTTTCAATCACATCATAGCTCGTTTTAGTGTTCCTCAGGATATCATCACTGATCACGGTAGCCACTTTAGAAACTTCATGATGTCCAAACTCATTGAAAAGTTGGGTCTTCGCCATGAAAACTCAACGCCCTATTACCCACAAGCCAATGACCAAGTCGAAGCGATTAACAATGTTCTCATAACTATGCTCCGACGAATGATAGGGATTCACAAAACAAGTGGGCACACAATGTTGTTTTCAGCATTGTGGGCTTACAGGACATTCGTTAAGTCCGCTACTGGTTTACACCTTTCCGGTTAGTCTATGGTTTAGAATCCATTCTCCCGATTGAATGTGAGATACCCTCTTTAAAACTAGCCGTCAAACTCCTACCAAACACTTCTACAGAAGAAGAACGTCTGTTGTATCTCATGCGATTAGACGAAACTGGATGCAACGCTACCCTAGTCATAGAAGCCCAGAAGAAATGTGTAAAGGCCCAATACGACAAACATGTCAAGTCTCTCATTTTCTCCGAAGGAGATCTTGTTCTCCTCTACGAACAAGATCCAGATATGCTAGGAGATGGAAAATTCGAAGCCATGTGGTGAGGTCCTTATATCGTCAGACGAGTTTTAGAGAAAGGAGCTTACGATTTAGTAGATTACGATGGTATCCCTTTGAGTGAACCCAGGAATGGATTGTACTTGAAGAAGTACTATGCATAAGATCACATGTGCATGAGTACTTGTATTTTATTGTATCATACTTCTTGTGTGTTACTGTAGTATGATTTTTTGTTATCTGGTCTCTACCCTTATGTGACGTTGTTTTTTATTTCCAGATGTCGGATTCTTCACTACCCCACATTGGCTTCACTGATGGCTCTAGCCGTAGTACTCAGAACCTTGCTTTTGCTGCATGGGCAATTTACGCCCCTACAAACGAACTTGTCACTCTATGAGGTGTGTGCCTCGGCCATGCGACCAACAATATTTCAAATTATAGCGCCGTTATCGAATTATTGATTGATTCTATCTCACTCGATATCCGTCACTTGGTTGTATGACTCGATTCGCAGCTTGTAGTACTACAGTTAAGTAATGTCTATGCTATTCGAAGTCCTACTTTGTTACGGGTGTATTTGTGAATTCACCTCTTGGAATGTTATTTTGATTATATTGAGTGACATCATATTCCTAAACGTCTAAATCCATTAACTGATGCATTAGCTAACTATGTATTAGACATGCATTTGGGTCATTTATAAATCAATCACATCACAAGTATCACACGACACAAAATAAGCCGGTAGAAGCCGTATGTATATATAACGAACAATTTTTTTTTTTACAAAAAGTTTTGTCCGAGGACCAAAATTTCAAAATCTGAAGCTCATAGCTTCTACAAAGTGATGTCATGGATGACGTTCATCGTAACACATGACTGTCTAGGAAACCCTACAAAGCAGTCGGCCAATAGACTCTGACACCCCCACTGTATGACACCGATAACGTCGTGGAACCTCTCCAAGAGGCATGTCTGGAATGTCTGCAGTCAAACCCTCTAAATTTTGTTCCACTGCTTCATAATATTCAGTGTCCCATCGTGGCACTGGAGCCACCTCTCCTTGTCGCTAAATAGGATAAGTACCCAGAGGTCGATAAGGCCCCACGTCTGTGTCATCAAAAAAGAATTTTTGTAATTAGACCTTGGACGAACATAAAAACATTTGCATATGATAAAATTCAAAAAAACATTTAAAAAGTAAAAAATGTGTTTTTCTTACTGAGATCTCCCCACTGAGAACCCTCAGGCAGAGCAAAGTCCGGATCTCCTCAGAAGTCCAACCCGGCATAGGAATAATCATCGACCATCAGCATCTGTGGTTGCAACCAGTCGAAGAAGGAATCATTGTATTTGATTATTGGTCCAACTACATGCCGAGCCATGAGGTTACACCACCTCAGCATTCTTGGATCCTCTGGAGTCGGTAAACCCCACTCAACCTGCAACCTCAACAAGGTGACCCTCTCAAAAAAGAAGGACACCAACAATGACCCGTACCCAAATTTCTTCAGGTCGCCTCTCCTGCATTTGGTCAACTGTCTCTTCACACTACAAAGGACTCGGTCTTGCCAGTTAAAGACCCGAGGCTCAGTACACTCTATGGAATACTGAAAGTAGCTCTGGAGAGCCATGTGTGGAGCAGCGCTCCCATCCATACGAGCAATTGTGAACAAAATAGTGTGAAGGGTCAAATCCTGTACCCCCTAAATGGCCACTTTTCCTTTGCTCCTTTCCGCCTCTGGAACACAGTACAAACAACAATATTCACTCATAGGCAGCCCACCACCTCTGCTACTAGTCAAGCTAGCGTGGTACCCACGCTATGACAGTCATGTCAAGAAGTAAATGTCCTCGATATCCAAGGACAATGCGTGGACCCCTATGTGGAATACTTGTTGGTCCACGTCCCACATATGCACGAGGTACTCCAATAGCCTGACTTAGGCCCTCATACCCGGGATACGAAAGAATTTTAGGAGACCACTGTCTCACAAAGAGGCAACGGTTCCTGGGTTATTCCCGAAAATAGCATCATCTTCTTCATGCTCTCTTTCATGCCATTCCAGTACCATGGTGATAGCCAAATGTCTGCATAAGAAACATAAGAAGAAGGTTAGAAACTCTCTTCAAGACTTGGTATATTTTTCATTGAGCAAACTTTAAAGAAATTTTTCACTTTGTGATTCTCTCAAGTGCCCTTTAGGCACAGTGCAAGGTTCTCACAGGTGCCTTTGGGGCCACCTGCGAGAATCATGCATTCTCGCAGGTCCCGTGTGGCTGGCCTGTGAGAATGGTTGAGCGCAAATTTAACCCCTAAAACAAGCTCAAAAACTTGAATTTTACCAATGAAAATTAAAAATTGAACCATGAAAAGATAGAAGACAAGGATCTTACCTCACTGTCGGAGATGGTTCGTCAAATGGATGCTCGTACCTCCCGCAATCGAGTGCAAAAATTCAAGGGCAAAAGAGGGGTTTTGGGATAAAATATTAGCAAAGTTACAATGACTACGGTAAAAAGAACTTTTACCCACTTATATTTACTTTTACCATTTTTGTTGGTTTTTTATAATTGTTTTATTTATTAAACCTAATGCCTAATACCCTTATGAGTGTGTCTTTTGTAGACGTAATGACTTCGACATTCATACACATGGATACGGATATTTTTCTCTTTTGCATCGCATGTTTGAATTGTTTTTTATGGTTTTTACACAAAACCTCGAGCTTGGTCTTTGTCCGTTCTCATGCTCGAACATACATGAGAACGCAATCGCGCACACTTTTATCACTTCTTCAGGCTCAACAAGGTTATACGAAAAAGGAACCCCCTGGAGTCCTCTTTAAGCTCTTTTTAGACTCTCTAAATATGAAAAGATCATCGAGCAACCTTGCTATTTTCACGCTCGTTAAAGTATTTGAAGAAAGCGTCTGTTGGGTGATAATTTATCTCTTTTTCGATCTCATTAGACTATTTTACGAAAAAGGAACTGAGAGAGTTCTCTTTTAAGTGTTTTTCCAGAATCTATAATCATGAAAAACCTTCGAGTTTTCTATCTTTGGACTCGTTAAACAAACATCGAAAGACCCGTAATGGGACTGAACCACTCCTTCCTAGAGTTCGTTAAACATAATCCAAAGGACTCATCTGAAGGATGAGCTTACATCAACAAGCATATGTTATCCTCCTCAAGTTTGCATAAAAATAAAGAGGTACTCACCAGAAATGGTGGGGGGGAATTTGGGAAAGGGATGTGTTTTCATATTCATATTATTGGTAGTAAGTGTCACTCTTGAACATGACACCCCCCTATTCATTATCTAAAGCCAGTTTGGGAAATCCATTTGTCTCTCATTCGATTTGCTACAAGGTCATACCCTGCATCATCTCTGAGTCAATGTTGCCAAATCATTGGTCGTGTCATTCATATGTTCAAGAGAAGTTCATCTGAAATTGAGTCGACCATATGCAGTTGTCCATTCTCTCCATGTCGACCTTCCCTATGTCCAGTTAAACTTACATCGTACTCTATTCCGCCTTCAAAATCTGTTACTCATTTTGTGTCATTGATGGGGGATACATCAAGGCCCTCCTGTGACGATTTTTTTTCTGTCAACTCCAGCTCATTATCCGGAAACAAGACTTAGAAATTCTTTGGTACCTTGGAACTTGCATGCCTCAATAGCAGGTTTCCTCGCTTTCGACAGTGGGTTTTCATCATTGACCCCTGATCGGGAGATTCCGTCGGATGTTCGACCTCAACTCATTTATTCACATTAGGTGGATTGTACTAGTGTACCTTGGGAGTCATTGATATTAATGGTGATTTCGCTCGGACTTGTTAACGGTTTCATCAATGACCGGTAATCAAGTGGTTTCTACCATGTTCGACTTCAACACATGTAATCACATGGTTAGATTCATACTTTTGGGTGACAGGATTGAAGACCCTGGATCATCTCTTTGATCCAGGTTGTGATGGAATATGTATAATTTGTTGACACATAGATCCACTTTGTATGTCTCATGGCTATGTTGTCTCAATTTGAATTTCTTGCATGGATCCACAGTTTATTCTTGGTGGCTATGCGATATTTTGAAGGCATGGATCCATGGTTTATAATTGGTGGCCATGACCTATGTTTATGGTGTCATCTATCCATGATCTGAGTATGGGAATGCATGCCTCAGAACTAGTATGATATTCTGCAGATGCTTGGTTGTTTGGAGGTTTCCAATTAGGTGTTCTCCTAGTTTTTGACACACACATGCAGTTTACAAAGTATTTCGGTTGTCACTGATTCTGGCCTCATACTTTGGGGGGAATTCTGTTACACATGATTTTGGTCATATTTGTGATGCATTAACAATGGTGTACTCAGGCTCCCAACAAGAAATTTCTCCTGAGAAAAGTGGCATTTATCTCCTTCCAGAAAACATATTTTCAAAGTGAGTTCACAGGCTGCTTATAGCCTAGGGTGAGAGAATGGCCCATTCTCGTAGGCCACCTTCATCTAGGGTGTGAACTTCTCGCACTGTGTTCTATACTTAGGGTGTGAAATTGTTTCTAGGCTTGGAAAAGAGATGGAGTCTCGAGGGTTTTAGAAGGGAATCTTCTAGAAAATGGGTTGGCATTCAAATGGTTATCATTTTACTAGTTTCCCTGATTTGGGGGGATCATTCTCATCCAAGTAACCATCTCATCCTCTCCTATATATTGATAGGATTCTCATGGAAAAGGTTAAGCAAGATTAATTGAAGAATTGGTGAAGGAATTGTGTGAAGAACTCTGCTTGAACAGAAGCTTGGAGACTCTAATAGGTCTATCAAGAGGAATTAGATCTTCTTCATGCAAGGACTAAGAAAGTGTGTGTGTTGGAACCAAGATCCACTGAAAGGAATCTTGTGACATCAAGGCAATCAGGTTGTGTCTTCTACTTTCGATTAATATGATACAACGACATGTCCTTTTTCCCATAAAGCCATTCTTACTTTATTGTGTAATTCCTTGATCATATGCATAAGTTGACGATTGAATACATTTTTCTATCTTCACTTTGGTTGGTTTGTGTTGTCTTGGTATTAACCTCACAAGAGCACCAGAGCGAAGTGGGAGAAATAAATACCTAAGGAAGAGATATAAATGTATGTCACTTGTTCCTCCTTACTAGCTAATTCAATGGTCATAAATTAGAGAAATATTCATGCCTTGTCATGCTTTGTTCTAGATCGAGGTGGATGTAGGGAGATCTGTTAGTTTCCACACCTACCGATTAGTTTGATAACAATAACCATCATGAAAATCATTGTACAAAGCACATCAACACAGGATATACATGGTTCACCCCAGTGTGGGGCTACATCCACCAACTCTTCTTCTTATTTTTTAGCTTCTTCCAATCTTCTTACATGCACCAAGCCACGAATCCAACTCTGCAAAGGACAGAATATTTGTGTGCACCCATCAGATCCTCCTTCCTTGGATTAGGTCAAGGAACAAATCCAACTAAAACCACTTTCACTTACCTCTGCAAGTATCACGTACAGTATGCACAAATAATTCACAACTATTCACACTTAGCAACCCTCACAGGTTCTTACACAAAGTCGATCAGAACTACAATCACACAAATTGAACTACTCTCACACTTCTTTGCACATAGCCAACACTAGCACTTAGCACACCGACGTTTTCTTACATCGCCTAGCTACTTATTTATACTTTAAAAAAAGGGCATAAACATGGGTAAACCCATGGGCCGACATCCCATACCCATTACATAAACCCTAAAAACCCATAAAAAGGGCGAGATCCCACGATCTCCGCTTCACCTGGGCACTCCATATTCAACCAGCCCGTCGAAGTCCCAATAATGGTCAAACATGACAAGCGTTTCCTCAAAACCTGGTCAAGGGCCAACATCACTTCTTCTTCTCAGGGAAATAATGAGGTTTTCTTGGGACCTCTCATTTCTTCTCAGTCTTCAGGAAATAATGATATTTTTTAGGAGAAGGAAGATGAGCCTTCGTCTACATACAAAATCTCCCTTCAGAGATGGATTGATCGAGCTTGTGGTTATCACTTCAGGCAGGATTCCTTGCATGATCAGAGTTGCAGATATTTTTTCCAAGAGGATTTACTCCCTCTCACCCATCTCCATGAGTTTAAGTTCATGATTGATTATATATCTATTTATGCTCATGGTCATTACGTGCTTGACTTATCATTGTTTTTTTACGTAATCAAGCACAAGGGGAGATACTTTGATGGGATGATCAAATGGTTGCACTAGTTGTATGACTTCACCTAACATCATCTATTGTTTGATATTTAGGACCCTGAGGCCCCTAGGTAAGTAGGTAAGTAATTTTTTATTTATTTCATTTTCATATTGATTTTTCATATTAGTTTAGATGCATTTCATTTTTCATTTTTCTTTGCTTGCATATTGATTCCATGCTTAGTTTAGAAGTTTTAAAAAAAATGCAATTTTTTTTTCTAGATTAGTTTTTTGGATTTTTATGCAAAAAGGGTGATAACACCACCTTAGATGCTTTGATATTTTTTTCTAAGTTTTGTCAGGCATGGTTTTACCAGGAGATGTTTTACTTCTCATTGTTTAAATAACTTACTCATTAATATCGTCATTGTTGAGAGCTATACTTGAGTAAAATCTTGGGTCAATTGAAGCAATTTTCACAGCCATTGTCATTGATTTATATTGCCGATATATACTTCTACTAATTTCTGCAAGGTAGGGACAAAAAGCTTAAAACTATTGTCCAACTAACATACTATATGCAAGCCTGGTTTTTCGTTTGTCTCAGGCAGGTATAAACACTTTTGCATGTACCCCAAAAACTTGGCAAGCTTAAACCAACCAGAGACGAATCTTCAAATCCCATTTTTATTTTCATCATTGACCTTTATGGATATACTTCTCTTCCTTCACTTCCATCTATCTCAATCCCCTCAAGTTCACCAGGATCGCCTCCCTAGAGTGACCTAGTCGCCCTTGAAGCGCGGGACCTATATCAAGGTGGCATTGGGTACAGTGTCCCTTAATTGTTTCCACTTGGTGGTTGTGTCAGGATTTTCCCAACCTACAAATTGTGTGATAACAAGCAGTTTTGGTTACAGGAGATCCAAATCCATTGGCCCCAGTAGGAGGGGTGTGGTGGGATATATGTAAAACAATGGGTCATTACCCTACTGCTTGTTCGTTGATGCAAAAGTATCATAGCACTGCAAAAAAATTATTTTGTAATTTTTGTAAGTCTATGGGACATGAAAAAAAGGATTTATGTACACTCGATCTAATGAGGGAACATGTTATCACTGAAATTTCGTCTGCATGTGGCGACAAGAACTCCACATCATCAAAACAGGACTGGAGTCATTCATGGCACAAGATTAATGCCACAACATTGCAAAAAGAGGTCAAAACTATACAAAATGGCCAAAAAATTGAA
>ML793551.1:137328-183729 GCA_009831015.1 Picea engelmannii
CACCATTTTCTCAAGGAATTCTTCATACTGTTATGCTGCTGAGATTGCTAAGGACTCATTCTTTGGCAACACACATTGGAGGCTGCATTTCATAAGCTATTCACCCCTCACTTGAGTGAATAAGCTTGGAGTTCTTTCACCCATATTTTTCATCTTTTCATTGCAAAGGAGAGCAAGCTTTGAGGGCCTCAAGAGCGTTCCATTGGAGAAAGGAGGGACCCAAGTCCCCTTTCTTCTTTGTGTATCTTTGGATTTCATCAACAGATCAACTTATACATTGGTGATATTGGTCCATTTGTCTCTATTTTTCATTTTCTCACATGCTTTTAGTTTTTATTAAATTTAGTTTAGTTTTTGTTTATTGCTTTGTTGTTTTTCTTTCTAACCTTTTACCTTACAGCTGTCATGCCTAGCAGAGCCCAACTGGGCATGTAAGCACTCATAATTTTCTCACACAGTGACGAATTGGGTGCAAACAGAACACACAGAATATGCATACATATTCCAAGGGGAAGAAGGATGAGAAGGAAGGATATCACATTATAATACTCCAAGGGATTACAAGCAAGGAGGAAGAGGAGGATTCGATAAAGAAAGAGGACCGATTATCTACTATAACTGTAATCATCCTGGGAATTTGGTGCAAGATTGTTTGAATCCATCCATGACATGCACATATTGTATACTTTTGGATCATGCGACGGAAGACATTCCGCAGCTAATCATGAAGTGGCAGGAAAAGAGGAACCAGAATGTCTAGATGATAGCAATGGAGGAGTGTGATGATCGACCAAGGATAGGAGCAGTTATAGATCTTGATACTCTGCATTATTTTTTTGGTCTTCAAGTATTACCACTTTGTGATACCTTTTTGATTTCTTAGTATAAATATGTGATGGATATATTGACACATTTTAATATGGATTATTGCAAGCCTTGTGGTACTCCCTTTCAGTCTAGAGTAAATCTTATCAAAACCTATAGAACTTCTGCAGTCGATGCTACTCTTTATTGACAATTGGTCGGAAAAATTATTTATCTTACCCATAGTAGACCTGATATTTCCTCTTTTTTTAGTGTGGTTTATAGGTTTATGTAGGACCCTAAATAAATCCACTGGAAAGAATTCAAACTAATTGTCCTCTATCACAAAGGTATCATTCATTTGAGTCTCAAATATTGTTGAAGTTCAGATTCATTGGTTGGTTTCATCGAATTTGACTTGGATGGCAATAGTGATGATTGGAAGTCCACTTTTGATTGTGTTTCCATATAGCACTAGACCTTTAGTGTGGTCATGCAAGAACTAAATGGTATTATCTTTGTCTACTACAAAATTATAATATCATGGGTTCGTGCAAGAAGGTATTGAAGTAGTATGGATTTGATAACTTTTGGGAGAACTTGGACTTCCTATTCAGACCTCGACTACAGTCTAATGTGATAACCAAAGTTCCATATAGGTTGTTGACAATCCTATTTCCCACAGTAAGATAAAGCTTGTTGAACTTCATGCTTACTATTTAAGACAGTTGGTTCATGAGAATGTTGTCTCTTTTGAATATTGCAGAAACTACGATTAGGTTTTTGATATATTAACCAAACCTTTATTAGAATACATATTTATCAAGCTTCGCATCATGCTTGGGCTTCAGGAAGAAGCGATTATGGGGGGGGTGTCCTAATGAAATAATTTCACCTCCTAAATCTCCAGATTGTTTTGTTGATGGAGGGGTGTTGGAACATAAAGAATTGATGGTTCATCACACATCTCTTTGGTTCCTTTGATCGATATATCGACCTACATCAGGATACATTTGGTCGGGCGATCAACCAACACACTATACTAGTCATTCGAGTTTTCTACATTCCTATCGATCAGAGAGTCGATTGGCATTTGAAGATAGTCGGGTGATGTATTGGCCAACTTAGCAATAGACTATGAGTTAAGCATGTCTGTCGAGTCGAATCGACAAAGCGTATTTGGTGGATTCAAATCTAACAACCGACAATTACATGTGGCCAAGATCTTCTGGATTCTATGGAAATCATTTAGATATTGAGGCTATAAAAAGTAGACCCCTTGGGTCATTTTCATTATGGATATCAATCTATAGAGATCCAGCATGCATTGTGATGTTATGATCACAGTGCACCTTTCTTAAGTGCTATAACGGTGTCTTTAGACACCACCCTTTGTCTTCAAACAATTTTGTTCATATTTGATTATCTGCAATATTGTATTCTTTGTTTCATGGTGTGTTCTACAATATTCCCCAACAATTCCAAACTTACAAAATCTAAGAAGCACTTGCCTAAGGTGATTAAAATGACTACCTTGTTCTTTGGAGAAAATTGTGAGATCATCGAAGTAGACGACTATAATATTACCCAAGAAGCATTTGAAAGAAATGGCCATGGAACGTTGAAAGGTAGTTCTAACATTTATCAAACCAAAAGGCATCTTATGATATGCATATGTTCCCCAATAGGTAGTGAAGGTGGTTTTTTTACTATCATAAGGTTCAAGATCTATATGATTGTTGTTGAAATGTATGCTTGACACTAAGAGGGGGGGTGAATTAGTGTCCCAAAACTTTGGACAGTTTTCTACTTTTCATAAATTAATTGAACAATATATATTTATTTCAATTTCTCAACCAATATATAAAAGTATAAATATTTTATTTATTTATTTAACTTGAATGAATACATAAGGTCAATATTAAACTTCAAACAATTATGAGAGACCCATCTCTTTGTTACAAGACCCAGCTTGTAATTCTCATATCCAACTAAGAAATGAGGAATCCAACCCTCATAACAATTCACAGCTTGTTGGCCTTAGATCCAACTGATATGTGAGGAATCCAATCCTCATAACAAGACTCAGCTTGTAAATAGGGACCAACTTGATAGAATGAACCTTCATTCAATCCATTATATATAAATATATATACTTCAACAAATTCAACTACATCTTTTGTTCACCACACTTCTGTGTTTATATATTCTCCCAATAGGTATGAGTTTGAAGCATTATGTCCCTTTGTTTGAACCATTACACCTCTTCATACACCTCTTCATTTGAATTAATAATAACAATTTCTATTATTATTATTATCATTAATAGTTTGATTTAAAGACTTCAAATCCCTTGTTTTACTTTAATTTGCATTTATTATGTTCTGGCTAAAAACCTGTCGCTACAAATGTTGCAGAAATTGATTTCTACAGAGGCACTTCCATCAAACCATGTTTTTAATATGACCATATGTGAAGAATCATGAGATTTATTAATTTAAGTGATGCCTCTTATTTCACCCTTATTCATCTACTACGAGACCAATGTTTTGTGCTTCATAATTCTTCCCTTTTTTTTTCTTTTTAGCCCCCATATGTCCAGTGTTGGGACCATGTTCTTCAGGCTTCAACGCTCTGGAAATTTTCTTCTCTTCACCAAATCTTGTTATCTCCGAAGCAATATATTTTAGAGTGTTACATCTATATCAACTTAAAGTTACAGTTTTAATCCTCATCGTTGATCACGATTTCAGATCAATGGTCTGATCATTCTTTTAAAAGACTCATTTCTCACAATTTTCTTATCTTTGTCCAATGGTTGGGATTCAATCATGAGATGGGCAGTTGTTGTTTCCTCTAGTACTTCACAACTTCAGGAGTTTTTTCTTTTTATAAACTTCCAATTCTCCCGGGATAATTTTCATTGAAGTGTGTATACTCTATTAATATTGAATTGACATGTGTTCATAAACTTCAATGGTCCAGGTCTTATTTTGGAGCTTCGGTACTCTGGGACTCTGGGTTACTAGAACTTTGATGCAGTTCAATTCTTTCAAAGTGATTACTTACCAAATCAATCATAAAGCAGTGGTGACCACTTGCTTTTGGTTAACACATTTGCTTACGCTATTCTTCCACTATGCTTGATCAACGGTTGAGAACGCTCCCAAAGTAGATCAATAGTTAGCGTTACTTTGTAATTTACGCTTACTCAATCCTTCCACTGTACTTGATCAACAGTCAAGAATGCTCCGAATTAGATCAGCTATTAATGTTGTGTCATGATTCTGACCTTTGTCTATTAGTTGATAACAGAGGCTTGGATATCCCTAAAGTTAGTAATCCCAGAGTGATGTGATTTGTGACATCATTGTTGATGTGGCACTGACTGAGTGGCTACCACATGTCACCTAGATTCATGACTTTTGTATACCTAAAGTGCCAACTAGACCTTGACACTTTTCACCATTTGATTGTGCCACATTTCCTTGCCAACGTGGTCTTGTGGACTATGATGACGTGATCTCTTAATGTGTGTGCCTCCTGTCACCCTGATTTGTGACTTTCACAGAATTTACATGTCATATGATTTTGACACTTGTCACCATCTAATTGGGCCACATTTCCTTGTTGACATGGACCGACCTATGTGAACCTATTGACACGTGTTCCATGTGTCCTTGTGACATGGACCTTGCTAACATGGTCCTGATGACTTGGGACTTCGGGGCTTCGAAGGTCCAGGTAATTGTTTCTCCAATTTTCACCGGAGTTGGTCAAAACCAAAGTGGTCAGCATGGAAGTGTTGACACTATCCTTCCACTTGGATTTCATCCAATGAATGTGATCAGTTCTAGATCAATGGTCTAGATTCATTTCATCCTTCGAGAATTTGGGTTATTCACTTTTTCCCACTTCCCAATTCTCTCGGAGTGAGATTCCTCGAAGAATAAACCTCGAGTAAGTTGACTTCATCTAACGGTTTGTCTTTAACACAAAAATCTTAACACAATCCAACGGTTGTCGGGACTTTGACTATTGGGGATATCGGGCCTTTAGCCTTGCTTATGCTATCCTTCCACTTTACTCGATCCAACGATCGAGATATTTCTTAACGTGTTTCTTAGATCAGAGGGCTAGTGTTTCTTCATGAATTCAAGCTTCGATAATTCTGGTTCAATTCAAACTCCTTTTCACCAAAGTGGTCAGCATCGAGGTTGACCAGTTCTACTCATGTTTAATCCAATGGATGAGATCTTTCCCGATGTTATCTGATGATTTTCCTTTAATTGGGGACTTCGTGCCTTGGCCTTTCTTATCCTATCCTTCCACTTTATTTTGATCGTATGATCAATATAACTCCCAAAATTGTTTTTAGATCGGACGACTCACGTCCACTTCGGGACTTTGGCTTCAGCTAAAATATCTTTTCCTTCGGGTAATTTTATCTGAAGTAGTCAGCACTGAATTTGACCATTGTTCCTCCTACATGATCTGATGGTTTAAGTCACTCCCTAATATTCAATCATATGGCCACGATTCTCTCCTTTATGCAAGTTTCCTCTATGATCCAATGGTCAGATTTACATCTAAATTCTGGATGAACGGCTCCAGTTACTTGATTTTTATAAAGGCTTCCACCTGTAAAAATTATCTCTCTGAAACCTGATCTCTTGCGCGACTTCAAAATGATTATCTCTTATTTGGTAAATGTACCTATAAAAAATATCATCGATCCTTGACAGTGATCGAAGATTACACCGATGACATTTATCAGACATTTTTTCTCCTGAACTTTATCCTTGCTACTCTATTTCATTCTCTTTCCATCAATGACCCTTCATTACACATGGACATACCTTAGTATCCATCCTGACACTAATGCCAACTGTATAACTTTGTTCATTATTAATTCATGTTTCCATCAAGGACAACGCATAACCAACAATTACAACAATCTCCCCCTTGTTCATTGAGGGCAACATATCTTTAAAAAAAAATGAGTTTGTGTCTTTGCTACCCCCTATCACTGATATCCTTTTCTATCTAATGCCAATTTTTTTTTCTTAAATTTGTTTTACTGCTTCTCTCCCCCTTTGACATCAATGACAAAGAGTGAGGCTCTGACTATTTTTCTCCCCCTATTTACTGATATCTTATCTCGGTCCACTGGGATATTTGTGTTCAAATAAGTAGTCTTCCAATTTGTAGTGATCAAGTCTTTTAAACCTAATCTCATTACTTTCTTATTTGATAACCAAAATACTCCCCCTGAGTTTTTACTGTCTTTCCTTTTTCAAATAGGACAAGGTTATGAATCTTATCGATCTTCTTGATCTACTTCTTATTCTTCCTTGATATTTCACATGAATATAAATTGAGGATTGATACCAATTGATCTTATACCGATTTTGTTATCAATTGATCATTGCTAATATCAATTGATCTTTGTTTATTGATACCCCTTGAACCTCTCTGCTACTTTTTCTCTTCTCCCCTTTTTTTAAAAAAATGACAAAAAGGATATTTTCTTGCTCCCTTTGAGATTATACTCCCCCTAAGGTGATGCTTCCCTTTGTCCATTTTCTCCTTCTCGTATTCTACAACTCCGCTATCAATGATTTTTATTTTGACCACTAATATTAGATAGTAAATATTTCTCATATGTTATTTTAAAACTCTTGGCAAAGTCCTTTGATTTTGAAGAAACCAATTTAAACTTATTTCCCTTAAGATTAATTGGTGTTTTATCTTCTATAGTTGTCTTTAAGTATTCATGACATGTTTTATTTTTCCATGATAATTATAATCCTTTTATAATTCAATTATGTTTCCCTTTTTCTTTATTGTCGATATTAAACCAATGTAGTTTTTAAGACCTACCTTTATTTTCTTCCAGGATGCTCTTTCCTTCTTTCTGTATTTTTATTTCTTTGGCTAAAGGATTATGACATCATCAAGATTTGATATTGTGTCATATTCTTCTATAGGAACTTCCCTTTCTTGAGATTGATATATTTCATATTGAATTTTACATCCCTTATTAGGACCTTCACCCATCATTTTCTTGTTATTAATTTATTCATTTTTAGGTGAAAGAGCATCTTTATTGTTTTCTCCTTCAAATTTTCTTCTCCATATCTTTCTATGAAATATTCTACTTTTTGGACCTTTTCTTTCTAATTGTGTTTTTGGAGTTTTTTCATCTCCTTTATGTTGATTAAGGTTGGTTGTAATTGATGTCAACCCTTGAAGAAAGTCCAGTAGAGAATTCTGGTAGCACAAAGGTATGGGTAATGGACCCAAGGTTGTTTCATGTATAATGGTATGAGTTTTAATATATTTGAAGGTAATACTATTGTATATGGATAGTACATGTCCTTCCATTTCTAGTGGTATGTGGAATGTCACATAACTCCTCACAATTTGAGAGTTATGGCCTTACGAAATTGGAGTACCCTCATATGTTGGCTTGAAGCCCCAAAAGGTCAAAGAAGTCAAAGATCTTGCAAATAAGAAATTATTATTTAAATGATAAAGTAAAGTGTCAAAGTCAAGAAGGATTATTTAAATAAAAAGTGAAGTGACAAAATCAAAGAATATTATCTAAATGATAAAGTGAGGTGACAAAGCCAAGGAGGAATATTTAAATGATAAAGTAATGGAAAATTTTCTAATTATGGAAAGTGGTTAACCCTAAAAATGAGGAAAATAGGTTAAGTGACCTAGAAGATGGAGAGTATAAATAAGAGACAAGGCTCTCTCATTTTACATCACACTTGAGAATATTGAATATCTATAGGTGAATGAGCTAACCAAAGGATACCTAAACCTAATTTTAGAGGGAAGGTAAAGAAAAGAAGGTCGGAATTCAAGGGAGGATAAATTATTTTGATGATGTTTTCTAAGGTATGTTATTTACAGGTCGTCTCACCATTTTCGCAAAAACAAATTTTCTAGAATGATTCAGACCATGAAATTGATATTCCATTGAGGAAACATATCCAAGTATCTGTGGTAAAAAATTCCTCTTGTGGGTCGTTGTATTTTTGGAGTTACACTCCGTGGAAAATAGGGTTTGTGGCTAGTCCTGAAACTAGTCTAAAAGAGATGTTTCGGGTAAAAACGTCATAACTTCTTCATAACAGATCCAAATTCAGTAATACCAAATGTCTTGGTTCGATTAAATTATGTCGTACATTGTGTAACATTTTCAAATTGATTCAACAAATATTCTGTGTGGGGTACGCTCTACAAGGTCATTCTCGATAATAAGTTGGAATTCAGCAAGGTATGCCATTTTTGCTATAACTCCTTTTCTGAGAGGTTCCAAGTAGTGAAACCTAGAGAAATTGTATAAAACACATTGAATAACATTTTATATCATTTTCAAATATTTATTCATTACAGGTACATAGTTATGATAATTTCAAGTTATGGTTGTTGACTAATCCAAAACTAGTCATGTGAGACTAAAGAAAAGTTTGATGAAAATGCTAGTCTCTTGTTGTTAAAGTTAAGGATGGTTTGTAGGTATGTGATAATATAAACCAGGTATATTATAGAGTTACAAATCATATTTGTATGATGATATTGATGAGGGATTTTGGTTGAGGTACATGTTGGGTACATGGTTGAGACAAGTAGTTGATGAGTTGGCACATACATGATGTGTATAGTTGACGATTTTGGTGCATATTGATGAGTCATAGTGTATGAGTAGTTAACACATGATTTGTACAAACTTGGTACATGGTTGGATGCACATGTTTATGGTATAGGTTGATTACAAGTTGTTTGGTACAAGTTGGTGCATGGTTGATGCACTTGTTTATGGTACAGGTTGATGCATGGTTCAGGTTTATTGGTACATATTTACAGCGGTATATGTGATAGTGTGACAGTGGTTCCATCATTCTACATCTACTTCGGGGAGGTTGGGCAGGGAAAGGACAGGTGGTTGTAGCTGGAGAACATAGGGGGGTGTAGCCTCCTTCTAGTTATAGCCAGATAATAGGGGAGTTGGAGCTTCCTTCATTTTGTAGCCTAAGAAACAAGGGGGTTGGAGCCTCCTTCTAGTTGCAGATGGAAAACAAAGGAAGTTGGTGCTTCCAATGAATGTAATTCTTCAAGACATATAAGAAAAAGCATTCCATGGTTTTATCCCACTTTGGGTTTCCACGTAAAACATTGGTGTACTATGTATGTGTATGATTGTTCATTTGTTCATTGGTTATTTAGTCTGTAGTTATTGGATGATAATGCTACATTGATATAACACTTGGATTATATGGTTAAAAAGCATCAATTGCTTTATTACTGATTCTCCCCCCCTCTCAGTAATCCAACACTTTCTTCTTCCAAAATTTATTAGGTTTTCTACCTGACTTGAATGAATTATTTATGGATTGACTTTTTGAATTCCTGAATCTTTGGGATTTGTGCCCAAACCCATCACATTTGTAACATCTCATTGTATGAAAAAAATTTGTTGTGTGCCCAACAAAATTGCATCTCCAACATCTAATTGACTTTTTGGATTTTCATGTATATCCTTTCTCTAGTTTTGTGCAGTCCATTGCTTTATGGTCAAAATTATGACAAGAAAAGAAATAGTCATTGAAGGTGTTTCCATTCTTGAATTTATTTTGGCTTGAGAGATCTGTCTTTTTATTTTCTTCTTCATTTTTACTTCTATAGCTTCCTTCCTTAACAAATTTCATGGCTTGTAATTGGTTTGTGATTGCACCTTTTCCTTTTGAGAAGGATGATCATTTCTCATGTTTGTAAATGGTGGTCCACTTTCCATTTTATTCTTTCTTATTGTATCCAAGACCAGTTTTGTCATTAGTTGTACTTTGATTGTTCCGAATATTATCTAGGATAGCTAAGATATTCTGGAAATTGACAGTTTTATTTGTCTTTTCATTCATATTTTTTAGATTAACTATTTCCAATTTCAACATGTGACATAATTATTCCCTTTTAGATGATTGCATCCTCCAAGCTTCTTCATTTTTCTTGGCCTCCTTGAGTTGAATCTTTAGATTTGAATTATTGTATTCATTTATCTTCTTCAGGTTGATCATTTCTGATTTCAACATGTGACATGTCTCTTCCTTTTTAGTCAATTGAATCTTCAAGGCTTCTTCCACTTCCTTCGCATGTTCAAGTTGAGTCTTTATATTGATTACTATTTCTTCCGTCTCATACAAGAATTCTTTGCATTTAATAGTTTTTTCATATGTCTTCAACTCTTACATATCTTTTGTTAGATCAAAAACTTTAGTTTTCAATCTTTTGATTTCTTCCTTATTTTCTAGTTGAATCCTTTTGAGGTTGATGGCTTCTAATTCCAACATGTGGCATGATTCTTCCTTTTTAGTTAATTGGATATTTTGGGCTTCTTCCTTTTTCTTAGATTCTTCAATTTGAGTCATTAGATATGCATTAGTGTTGTGGGTGGGAAATCCATCCTACAGACTAGCACTAAAGTTTTTATCATGCATGCAGAAATGACCTAAAGATTCTTACTTTTTACCATCATCCCATGCCTAGACCCCCATTACTCATATGTAAATGCAAGGCTCAAGAGATTAAGTTGACGTACCTTATTCTTCATGTTTGATGCTGATCCCTTTTCATGCTTGGTCGTTCTTTGACTACAACTCTCCTCCCAATGTTGACCTGCATTCACTAAAGACAAACAAATAAATCCACATGCATTTGATCTATGAACTAATGGGTTAGAGATTTAATCAATCATACAATCAATATTCAAATAATGACAATCTCATATGGAAGGATAGGAAAAGAAATTATTTTATTAACTTCACAATGATACCTTACAATGATAAAGTCAGCTACTACTCCTCGATCCTGGTCCTGGGATATTCTTCCACTGTATTCCAACTTATTTTCTTTATACTTCTCTTTGCACAAGGATGGCTAAAGGATAGGACAAAGGGAATGCTCAATCGGGTATAGTTTCTTTACTATGATTCTCCTCCTTTCAAATGAGGCCCCTAACCCTTCTTTTATAGGCTAGAAGAAGCTAGGTATTTGGTCAAGTGACCGGCCATGCATGGCCGAAAGGTTTAGTTAACTTACCCAAAGTTGAGTGTTTCGTCGGCAACTTTCCTTTTTTCATGATTTTGTAGGTACACATGGGTTGTCTTGGGTCAGCTAGCGTGTACACACGTGCAGCAATGGAGCAGGGTGTGTGGGCCTTTATAAAAAGGGTTTTTAAGAAGAGTTGTTCAGTAGTGTTTTGGCAAAGAAGGAATCTGAGATGGCCTGATGCCAAGTAAGCATGTATGGTGCAAATTAGGGTTATAACAGATGCCCCCTAATGTGTGAAGTCAGAAGAGCATCTGATGGCCAAAATACATTAACAATATTCACTAACGTTCCAAACAAGTGAGCCCAGGGACCAGAAATCGGGAGGTGCCTTCTGCAAAATAATAATTGTCTCATCGAGGCGAGCATAACCATGCTCAGGATGAAATAAAATCATGGCTACCAATCAAATACATTGTATATCCATGTCATATAACTATATAAAGTGTATCCATGAGAAATACACAACACTACATATCGAAATCAAAAAGATATACATGTAAAGTATCCATCTTCTAGAAGATGATAAGGCCTGATGGTTGGAGATGAGGTCTTCAGAGCTCGAGAAACAACTTTAAATATTCAAAACTTGGGTAGGAGTGTAATATGAGTACGACTTCACTACCTAGAGGTCTTCGACAGCTCATCAGTCATGGACTAGAGAATCTTGATTATCAGACTGAAGGCTTCATTGATTTTGAACAAAGGCTTAATTGGACTTTCAGGATGGTCGAGCATGAGGAAAAGAGACAAAATGTAGAGGGGCCAACTCAGTCTTGGTAAAAAATTCCCTTGGAAAATAGCACAACAAATGATGAGACTCAGGCAACATGGCATTAACATAAGTTTATGAGGCAAGAGGCAACGCAAACTCTCTATATGTTTGGAAGAATAACCAAATGGAGGAGGACACGACTCTATGTAGCGAGAAAAACTTCCTAAGGTCATATTAAATCCTAGAGTGTGATGAAAAAATGGACAGATGTGCTTTATCCAGGGGCGACTCATTATGCTGTCAAAAAAGAAAATACTTTTCCCTTCCTCTTTTTGGGGTATATTTGATTTTTTTTGTCTTTTTCAATAATTTTGGAAAAAGAATAAAAGAATGCTATGTTACAAATGAGGGATGAGTGTTGCAAACATACAAGGTCAAGGCGCAAGGAAAATACTGATGTTCAAAGTAAGGACACTCAGGAAAAATAATCTAGGGGCCAAAGGTGTCAATACGTAGAGGCAAAGTGCTACAGGGCTTGCGTATAAGGCATGCTTTAGATGGTTCAGTTGAGAGCAACATGGAGCCGGCATTAGACCAAAGACGCAGTTATGCAAACGCGGTTAACAAAACATACAATGGTAACATCCTTTGATGTAATTTTAACGAGCCCAGAGAAGGTAAGCTCGGTGGTTTTTCATATTTAGAGAGTCTAAAAAACGTAAAAGGAGACTCCACCAGGGTACCTTTTTCGAAGGTAGTCTAGTCGGTTCGAAAAAGGGGTAAACTAGCACTGACAAGACATCTATTCAAAACCATTTTAACGAGTGTGATAAAGACAAGATCACTTGGCCATTTTTTCATTTTTAAGGAGTCTAAAAAAATATTAACTATGGACTCTGTCAGGAATGTTCTTCTGGACCATTTTAACGAGTGTGAAAGAATAAGGTCACTCGGCGATCTTTTCAATTTTAGGGAGTCTGAAAAGAGCTTAACTATGGACTTCGTGGGGGTTCCTTTTTCATAAATTCAGTCCCTCAAGCCTGAAAAAAGGGTTAAAATTATACCTGAGAGTACTCTTCTATAGATCTGAGGCCTCTAGAGTATACCTTTGTTCGTACAGTTGACCATCTGGACCAAAAAAGGGGTAAACTACCGCCGGATAGACGTGACTTCAAATTTCATTTTAACGAGCATGAAAGGCCACAAGATCGCTCGACAATCTTTTCATGTTTAGAGGGTCTGAAAAGGTATTAAAAGAAGACCCGTGGGGGCTACGACTCATGTATGAAACTGGTTCAGGTAGAGCCTGTTGCTAGGCTCAGACTAAGAGTCTCTTTGATAGTCAACTTGGGAAGTCTCCCAAAAGGGAAGAAAACACAAACCTCGGTGTAAGTCCTCTTACAGTATAGAAATTGTAGTCATGGCTTCAAGGATAGCCTCATCCGAAGGCAATTCAAAATCCGAGAAATCACGCAAACGAGGGCCGACAGTCCCAAAGGGTGAAGTAAACTGACCATACTCCATATGATGATGGAGGCTCTAGCCAGGGCTGGAAGATTCTATCAGTGAAGAATCACAAGCACGGGGGCTTGAGGATCTACAAACAATGAGATCGGACTCAAAAGGATACTCAAGCCCCCTTTGACTAAGAGGGGGAAACAAGGGCTCCCATGCCCCCATTGGATAAACCAATGGATCAATTGTTGAGATTAAGTCTCGGGAAGGCCAACATGATTTCACATGTTCCTGCTAAGAAGAAATTGAACATCGAGGATAAGATGCCACATAATTAACCTGTGGCGGGGTAGAGTCTACACGAATGCTAGGAACATATAAAGGGATAGTCTGAAATAATGTCGAATTAGGATGGTGATTATCATATGCCAGCTGGTCGATTGTGACAATGCTTCCATTGTGTGGGAAATGCATCACCTAGAAGAGCGTAGACACCATAGCATTCATAACATATACATAATCACGCTCGAGAAGCATATTGAAATCTAACGGGCCTTGCACCACTATAACATCAACAAGGATAGTATTCCCACCTAAAGATATAGGTAACTAAGGAAGAACCCCCAAATATTCACTAGGACGTCTGTCAAAAGCCAACAACTCATGCAAAGAAGACACAAGCTCGAGATATCCCAATACTTTCCAAACCGAGAAGGATAAAATACTTATGGAAGCTCCTTCATCCACAATACATCGATAAATGTCTGTTGAATTAACTTCAACCCTTATTTTAAAAGGTGCATAAGAAGGAAGATGAGGCTCAACAAGATCATTCCAATCAAAGGAAACCATCTTAGGGCTTGGAGGGGGTGTACTCAGAACGAGCGGAATGCCCCCTTGTTCTGAAAGTAATGAACTGGAAACACTAAAAACATGGTCGGTAGACACTTCACTACCCAAGAGAGGAGTGGGATTAGCTAAAGACTGCTTCAACGTGACCACTTTCTCAACCAATGGTTGCATAGGCTAAGAGACTACATGGTCTAAAGGCACCTCACCCCTCAAAAGAGGAGTGGGATCAGCTGATGACTGCATCAACATGACCACTTTCTCAACCAATGGTTGGATAGGTTGAGAGACCACAAGGTCTAAAGGCACCTCACCCCTCAAAAGAGGAGTGGGATCAGCCAATAACTGCATCAACATTATCACTTTCTCAACCACTGGTTAGATAGGCTAAGAGACTACAAGGTCTAAAGGCACCTCACCCCCCAAAACAGGAGTGGGATCAGCCAATGGCTGCATCGGCATGACCACTTTCTCAACCAATGGTTGAATAGGTTAAGAGATTACAAGGTCTAAAGCCACCTCACCCCCCAAAAGAGGAGTGGGATCAGTCGATGACTGCATCGGCATGACCACTTTCTCAACCAATGGTTTAATAGACTGCGAGGAAACCTCAAAATACTCAAAATCAGAAGATCTTGCAGACAGGGACCACAATCTTTGTACCTCTGGAATGCCAGGGAACAAATGAGTAAGGTGATCTCCCTTGCAAATCTTACAAGGGAACTTAGGTTTACATTCTATCCATCTAGGTTTCTCAACAGAATCAATGCCCCCGGCATGACTAGCAGTGACTGGACTTTTTCCCCCATCATGACTTGCAGAGGGTGGGTGCGTTCCCCCAGCATAACTTGTAGAGGCTGGGTGCTAGTCTTCAAAGTGAATTGCAAAGGTTGTCGACCTATCTCCTACATGACTCTCAGAGGTTGGTGATTTCTTCTTCCTATTCTTCCTCTTTCTATTTCATTAAGATTTTCGATTACTAGTAACTGCACTTTCACCAGAGGCGGGATAAGGAGAAGGAGAAGACTTTGCTGATGAAGAAACATCAACAGTGTGCCCATGACATAAAGTGCTTAACTGAGAAGTGTCAAGAGCATTTGGGACATTTGGAATGGTACCCAACCAAACCAGTAGTCCAACATTCAACCCAGGAATGTATAGAGTGGCCATCAAAGGGACACCAACGTTTCCAAAGAAAGGAAAAGCACAAGGATCCCCTTGTGAAGGGGTTCCTTGGTTGGTATCGTCAGTAACCTTATCCATGAAGATCTTATGCACAAGTTCTACCCTTGCGGGATCGTTCAAATTTGTAAAAGTCTCACACTAACTGTGGTGAACCAGTGGTATCAAAACAATGCCTATAAAGAGGCGGCTCCATGTTTCTAAGAGGAAGACCAAATATTCCTCACGATCGGTGGAGTGGGTGGTCTACCACCCTAGGTCAAAGACCCAAAGAAATGACTAACTAACTCACTATGGAAAACTAGGGAGCACAGAGCACACACTAGAAAAACTCCTAAAGGAAAATCAAGCAAACGACTAACTAGTTGGAAGAACAGTTACACCAACCAACACTAGAGAAACTTACTGGTTCAAGTGCAACTCGAGTACGGAAGCACCCTCCAGGTATAATCTGCAAAGCATCACCCGATGTCTACCCTAGGTACCGTTGTATACCCCCACAGTCACCTGTGTATGTCACTAGAAATATAGGAAACTAGGTTGCCAGCACGCGAACAGTCATCAGGCGGGTACAGTCGACAGTCGGGTAGACCACAATGAGCAAGGTATCAATCCCAAAACCTACCAAGGGTATCAAAATCAAGTGGTTTGAAAGACAATTGAGGACCTCACATGGATTCGAGACCCACGAAGCTCCGTGGGAAATGCAATCGACAGAATCCCAAGACAAGCCCTCTATATGTGTTCTCCACTATGATTGGTACGGCTTTGGAGGGGTTATCTCCACTACCTTTCTACAGGTGACCTCATGTTTAGCCCCTGTGTTAGAGGGGGGTCCCAGATAACTTTCACGATATTGCACTTCTACACTCCTTAGCACAGACTCGTATGTTTGTTTTATAGCCTTGAAGAGTTTCCTCTCCAACCTAAATCAAGGCTCTAGCCTAATCTAGTTGATGGACCCTACAAACATAAAGTCTAGTAATTTTTAATTAGCATTATTTTTACTGGCTTGATTTACTCAAAAAGGGTACGGTAGTGAAACTAATTTTGTTAAGACTCTTGCAAAAAATGATGAAACTTATATGAAAACTGGCAAAGAATGATTATATTTCTTATTTTATTTTATTTTGAAATGCTTTTAAAATTAGAAGAGAACACAATGCTATGCTAATTTCTTTTTCTTTTTCAAATAATAATGCAAAGAAAATGCCAGGAAAGAAAGAGACCTACCAAACTAAGTTTTTTTTTTATATTTTCTTCCAATCAAAGCAGAAATAACAAAATATTCTAAACGAAACTGATGAATGCACGAAAAATGAGTTGCATGCACTGATGAATGCAACTCATTTTTCTTAAAATTTCAAGCTAAAAATAAGTTTAAAAAGCTAGAAAACACAAGAAATGTTCTAAATGAAAAGGTAATCTATAATAGAGTCCAAACCTAGGCTAAGATGCTATGACAGAGACCAAGAATCCTGAGAGATATAACTCTCGACAAGGAAAAGGATGATTGTCTCTCCTTAAACAAAACTTTTCTCAACAAGTACGTTGCTGACAGTTCAACAGCCAGCGTGTGCACGCGAGTTGTGTAAGGTCAGAGTGCGTGTACATGCATGAAGACTGTATGCAAGCCATGTGTACCTCTATAACTCTTCAAAAATGAACAGACAAGCAATCAAGCACTGGCAGAGACTATTGGTATTGAGAACTAGAATCTCTTGAAGACTCAGAAACTTACTTTGACAGAAAAAGAAAACAATTAAAGGAAAATTTCATAGAACAAAACCAATCTGAGGTGAAACCTAAGCTACAAAACTACAAATAACCAAGACTAGAAAGAGTTCCAGAAAACCCCTGAGAAGGATTGTTTCTGACAGGGGAGAGGATGGTTGCCTCTCTAAAAGAAATTTTTTGGAATCATACACGCGACTGACACTTCCTCAGCTAGCGTGTACACACGGGCTGTGGGAAGGTAGGGCACGGGTACACACGTGCAGACATTATACAGGCCGTGTGTACCTCTGTGGGTCTTGAAAAAAAAAATGCAGTCAAGCACAGAAACAAAGATAACTGGTATAGAAGACCAGAATCTCTATTAGCTCAGACTTTTGCAGAAACTTTAAAAACAAGAAATGAAACCAGTTCTTAAAAATACCCAAGAAAAAACATTCCCAAAAACCCTAGAGATCCCCAATATGGTCGCCAATTCTATTGTGGGTGGGAAATCCCTCCTATGGACTAGCACTAAGGGTTTTATCATGCATGCAGAAATGACCTAAAGATTCTTACTTTTTACCATCATCACATGCCTAGACCCCCATTACTCATATGTAAATACAAGGCTCAAGAGATTAAGTTGACATACCTTATTCTTCATTTTTGATGTCGATCCCTTTTCACGCTTGGTCATTCTTTGACTGAAACTCTCCTCCCAATTGCTAACCTACATTCAAATACAAACAAATAACTCCACATGCATTTGATCTATGAACTAACGGGTTAGAGATTTAATCAATCATACAATCAATATTCCAATAATGACAATCTCATATGGCGGGACAGGAAAATCAATTCTTTTATTAACTTCACAATGATACCTTACACTAATAAAGTCGGCTACTGCTCCTTGATCTTGGTCCTGGGCTCTTCTTCCACTGTCTTCCAACTGTTTTTCTCTATACTTCTCTTTGCACAAGGATGGATAAAGGTTGGGACAAAGGGAATGCTCAATCGGGTATAGTTTATTTACTATGATTCTCCTCCTTTCAAATGGGACCCCTAACCCTTCTTTTATAGGCTAGAAGAAGCTAGGTATTTGTTCAAGTGACCGGCCATGCATGGCCGAAAGTTTTAGTTAACTTACCCAAAGCTGTGTGTTCCATCAACAACCTTCCTTTTTCCTTGCTTTTGTAGGTACACGCGGGTTGTCTTGGGTTAGCTAGCGTGTACACACATGCAGTAATGGAGCAGGGCACATGGGCCTTTATAAAAAGGGTTTTTGAGAAGAGTTGTTCAGTAGTGTTTTGGCAAAGAAGGAATCTGAGATGGCCTGATGCCAGGTAAGCATGTCTAGTGCAAATTAGGGTTATAACAATTAGTACTTTCTTTTATCTTTTTGAATTTGATGATTTCCAATTCCAACATGTGGCAAGAATTTTCTTTCCCAGTTAACTGGATCTTCAAGATTTCTTCACTTTCTTTAGTTTCCTCAAGTTGAGTCTTTAGACCGTTAACCAATTCTTATGTTTATTTTAGTACTTCTTTTCTTTTATTGTCATGTGTCTTTAATTCTTCCATCTCTTTTGTTAGATTATCAACTTCGGTTTTCAATCTTTTGATCTCTTCTTATTTGTTTTCTAGATGAATCTTTTTCTCATGTTATTCATGGTTAGATTGATCTAATTGTTGTAGTAGCAACATATATTTCTTTTGAATTTAATCCAACTCTTCAAAAGTGCACATAATTATGTATTCAAGCTGGTCAAGAACATCCCTAGTAACTTCAATATATAGACCATTTGTTGGTTCCATACTAATCACTTCAAATGTAGTTATAACATCATTTTTAAAATCTAATAGTTTTTCTTTGGTTAATACTGAGGTATTCATCAATTCCTTGATGTAGTAGTCTTCTTTGTTGATGACTAGGGTTTGCATCAATTCTGTGATGGAATTTTCCTCTTCTGTGTTTTGTTCTTTATTCTGATGAGAATTCTCCTTATCTATACTTTGTTCTTCAATCTGATTTGATTTCTCCATTTCTGAGTTTTGTTCTTTAATCCTATTGGATTTCTCTGTTTCTTTGTTTTTTTCTATAGACTGATTAGAATTCTCCATTTCTTTGTTGTGTTCTATATTTTTAGAAGAATTCTCTAGTTGGAGCCATAGCACTTTAGCAGAGGTGAAGTGTCCCATCTTTTCTTTGACTTGGTCTGACAGTCCATTATGGATTGCCTTTAATGTTATTGAATTATTTTTATTTACTTCTTT
Organism: Picea engelmannii; assembly: GCA_009831015.1. Taxonomy (NCBI): domain Eukaryota; kingdom Viridiplantae; phylum Streptophyta; class Pinopsida; order Pinales; family Pinaceae; genus Picea; species Picea engelmannii. Next base: position 156,446 of record ML793551.1, read on the forward strand.
TGCAGATTTGGTTTTGTTCTTTGAGGTATTTGAGTACCAAGGTTTAGATACTATTGAATCCAAAAAACCAAATCCTCTTGACTTTATATATCATTACATTCCTTCCCTCCATGAAGAGTAATATGTTCCATCAAATAATGCATCTTCATTTGTGGAGAGAGCCATTTGTCCACCCATTTCTTCATAATCTACCTTCCAGTGTTTAAATTGTGTTGAAGGCACCCGCTATGATACCAATTGTTGAAATGTACACTTGACACTGAGAGGGGGGGTGAATCAGTGTCACAAAGCTTTGGACAGTTTTCCACTTTTCATAAATTAATTGAACAAGATATATTTATTTCAATTTCTCAACCAATATATAAAATAATAAATATTTTATTTATTTAGTTAACTTGAATGAATACATAAGGTCAATCTTCAACTTCAAACAATTATGAGAGATCTAGGTCTCTATTACAAGACTCATCTTGTAGTTCTTAGATCCAACTGAGAAATGAGGAATCCAACCCTTATAACAAGTCTCAGCTTGTTGATCTCAGATCCAACTCAGATGTGAGGAATCTAATCCTCATAACAAGACCCAACTTGTAAACATGAACCAACCTGATAGAATGAACCTTCATTCAATCCATTATATATAAATATATATACTTCAACAAATTCAACTACATCTTTTTTTCACCATAATTCTTAGTTTATATAGTCTCCCAATAGGTATGAGTTTGAATCATTATGTCCCTTTGTTTGAACCATTACACCTCTTCATTTGAATTAATAGTAATAATTTATATTATTATTATTATCATTAATAGTTTGATTTAAAGACTTCAAATCCCTTGTTTTACTTTAATTTGCATTTATTATGTTCTGGCTAAAAACCTGTCACTGCGAATGTTGCAGAAATCGAGTTCTGCAGAGGTGCTTCCTTCAAACCATGTTTTTCATATGACCATATGTGCCGAACCATGGGCTTTATTAATTTAAGAGTTTCATCTTCTTTCACTCTTATTTCTCTACTACGGGACCAGTGTTTCATGCTTCGGAATTCTTCCCCCTTTTTTTTCTTTTTAGCCCCCATATGTCCAGTGATGGGACCGTGTTCTCCAGGATTCGACACTCTAGAAATTTTCTTCTCTTCACCAAATCTTGTTATCTCTAAAGTGATATCTTCGGGAGTGTTACATATCGAGCAACCTCAATTTACAATTTTAATCCTCATCGTTGATCATGAGTTTGGATCAATGGTCTGATAATTCTTTTAAAAGACTCATTTCTCACAATTTTTGTATCCTTATCCAATGGTTGGGATTCAATTGTGAGATGGACAATTGTCGTTTCCTCTAGTACTTCGCATCTTCGGGAGGTTTTTATTTTTATAAACTTTCAATTCTCCTGGGATAATTTTCACCAAAGTGTGTATACTCTATTAATATTGATTTGACGTGTGTCCATAAACTTCAACCGTCCAGATCTTATTTCGGAGCTTCAGTACTCCAGGACTCCGGGTTACTAAAACTCTAAAGTAGTTCAATTCTTATGGAGTGATTACCTACCGAATAAGTCATAAATCGGTGGTGATCTCTTATTTTTGGTTAACATCTCTGCTTACGCTATCCTTCCACTATGATTGATAAACGGTTGAGAATGCTCCCAAAGTAGATCAATGATTAGCGTTAATTCGTAATTTATTCTTACTCAATCCTTCCACTATACTTGATCAACAGTCGAGAATGCTCCTTAATTAGATCAACGATTAACATTACTTCATGATTTCGGCCTTTAGAGATTAGTTGATAACAGAGGCTTGGATATCCCCGAAGTTAGTAATCCTGGAGTGATGTGATTTGCGACATCACTATTGATGTGGCATTGACTGAGTGGTTACCACATGTTACCTAGATTCGTGACTTTCATATACCAAAAGTTCCAACTAGACCTTGACACTTTTCACCATCTGATTGTGCCACATTTCCTTGCCGAAGTAGTCATGTGCACTATGATGACGTGGTCTCTCAATCTGTGTGCCACATTTCACCCTGATTTGTGACTTTCACAGAATTTACATGTCATATGATTTTGAAACTTGTCACCATATGATTGGGCCACGTGTCCTTGCTGATGTGGACCGACTTATGTGGACCTACTAACATGTGTTCCATGTGTCCTTGTGACATGGACCCTACTAACATGGTCCTGATGACTTGGGACTTCAGGGATTCAGAAGTCCAAGTAATTTTTTCTCCAATTTTCCCCAGCATTGGTCAGCACTGAAGTGGTTAGCATGGAAGTGCTTATGCTATTCTTCCACTTGGATTTCATCCAAAGATTGTGATCAGTTCTAGATCAATGGTCCATATTCATTTTTTCCTTTGGGACTTTAGGTTATTCGCTTTTTCCCACTCTCTAATTCTCCCAGAGTGAGATTACCCAAAGAATAAATCTCGAGTAACTTGACTTCATCTAATGATCCTTCTTTAACCTGAAAATATTAACATGATCCAATGGTTGTCAGGAATTTGGATATTCAGGATCTCGAGCCTTTATCCTTTCTTATCCTATCCTTCCACTTTACTTGATCCAATGTTCAGGATATTTCCCAAAGTGTTCCTTAGATCAGACGACTGGTGTTTCTTCATGAATTCGGGCTTCAAGAATTCTAGTTCAATTCAAACTCCTTTTCACCGAAGTGGTCAGCCTTGATGTTGACCAGTTCTACTAAGTTTTAATCCAACGGTTGAGATCTTTGTCGATGTTATCTGACGATTGTCCTTTAATTAGGGACTTTGTGCCTTGGTCTTTCTTATCCTATCCTTCCACTTTATTTTGATCAAACAGTCAATATAACTCTCGAAATGTTTCTTAGATTGGATGACTCATGTCCACTTTGGGACTTTGTCTTCAGCTAAAATATATTTTTCTTCAGGTAATTTTATCTGAAGTAGTCAACATCAAATTTGACCATTGTTCCAACTCCTACACGATATGACAGTTTAAGTCACTCCTGAATATTCAATCATATGGCCACAATTCTCTCCTTCTTTATGCATATTTCCTCTATGATCTAACGGTCAGATTTACATCTGAATTCTAGATGAACGGATCCAGTTCCTTGATTTTTATAAATGTTTCCACTTGTAAAAATTCTCTTTCTGAAACCTGATCTCCTACGCAAATTCAAAAGAACTATCTCTTATGAGATTTGGAAAATTTACCTGTAACAAGGATCATCGATCCTTGACAGTGATCAAAGATTACATCAATGAAATTTACCATACACTTTTTCTCTTGAACTTTAGCCTTGTTGCTTTTTTTCATTCTCTTTCCATCAATGACCCTTCATTACACATGGACAGACCTTATTGTTCATTCTGACACTAATTCCAACTGTATAAATTTGTTAATGAATGGTTCATGTTTCCATCAATGAAAACACATAACCAACAATTCCAACAATTGTAACTTGAGAAACCATCTAAAAGAGACATCATTTGATCCCCAGAGACATGTTGGAGGATCTCCTCCATAGGTGGGACAGTGTAGTTGTCTTTTAAGGACACTTAATTTATTCAAATGTCTAAATCAACACATAACTGAATATCGTCGGTTTTCTTCCTAACTCAAACCAAATTGGATACCCATTGTAAATAATGAATAGAATATATGACCCATGGTGTTTCCATATTGTCTAATTTGTTCTTGATTGTTCATTCTAAATTAGGGTTTTTCTTTATTTGTTTCTAATTGTAAGGCTTCAAATCATGGATTATAGGTATAGTATGGATTGTTTCCTACATATTGAAAACCTTGAGGTCCTTGTAAGACCGAGCAAACACATCCTTGAACTCCGTCAATATTTTAGTGAATTGAGTGATCTCGGAAGGAGAACATTGTGACCCTATATAAACCAATTTTGGATCATTATTTATTCCCATATTTATGGGGATGGTTTCTTGCACCTTCCTAACAAATTTTCTATCAACACTAAGTTCATAGGTAGAGGTATTGTTGGAATCAAACATGGATCCCAACACAAACAAACCAAGGGGAATTTTATTTGTTTTCAGTTGAATTATATCCCCGATATCCTCTTCCAACTCATGGAAAATATGCAAATCTTCAAATTCCTCCTTGTTTTAAATGAATATACAGATTTTTTCATCGGTATCAAAAACTTGCCAAGAGTCAACGTTATCAAGTAATGCGGGCCTATGTAAGATTTGGAATTTTATATCCTCAACCGACCTTATGAAATTCGAAGTAATGCATGAACCAGCTAATGACAAAGTATCAACTATGTGATTTTTGGCCCTATGTAAAACTTGAATGTTAAAAGATGAGAAATTTTCAATAAGTTCCTTAGTCTTTCGGTAGTAATGTGTGAGGCAAGGGTTATGAACCATGTATTTATCTCTGATTTGGTTCACAACTAGCTCTGAATCCCTAATTACCAACAAATGGAAAATTCTTAAGTCTAAGGCCTTTTGGAGGCCTTGAACTAATGCTTCATATTATGCCATGTTATTGGTGTTAGGGAAATCCAAAAAAAAATAGAAAGTGATTTTCTTTCTCTTGGGATCATAAAAGAAGACCTCGGCACTAGATCCATGTTTGTATTTATCACCATAAAAATCCAAGCTCCACATCACTTCCTATAGTTCGGGAGGAGGGATACAAACATCCTCTTCACATAACACAATATAAGTACCCATACCCATGTATTGAAAAGACACATGTTTCATGTTGCAGGAAGAAGGTACACCTTGCTCTCGGTAATTTGGATCTCTCTTAATGACAAATTCTACACCATTATGAGGAAAGGTGAAGTGAGTTCCTTCCATGAAGTAGCAACCTCATTTGACCTTGGAGGACCACTCTCTTCCTAAAATCATACCATATGATTCAAGTATTTCTTCTACAAGTATGTCTATGAGCATGTTCACATCATGAGCTTGGTTGAAAGAAATGGATAAGTCCTTGATGTAACTGATGGTTTCTACAGTCCTTGAATCCAAAGATAGAAGATATTTACAAGGACCTGTGCACTCAAGGCTCAATGTCCTCATAACTTGAAGAGGCATGTCACTGTGCCTTTCTCATGTTTTAATGACACAGTTATGGAGCGTAAAATCAAAAATATTTACCAAGACATAGAAAGGAGGAACTCCTGGGTCTAAATTGATAGCATCATATGCCTCCTCTGGTTGAGAAGAGGCCTATTTGGAAAGAGGAGCTCTCATTTTTTTTCGTGAAGTAGGAGGGACATGTAGGACACGTGAAAGGTTTTCAAATTGAGCAAGCACCCTAAGAGCATATAATAATGTCATATGGATTGGTACCTTTTCTAGATCCTCAACTACATTATAAGATCCTGGTGTTGGGAAGCGTGGTAGTGGATCATTAGGTAGGACCTTGTTTGGATTCCATGGAACTATTTTATTTGAAGGAGAAGGTGATATACCACTCATTATAGATTTGTTTTTTTCCATTATCTTTAGGATCAGTTTTGGCTCCTTCCACTCCTTGCAGATTTGGTTTAGAGGCATGATTCCTAGTTTCCACAAAACATATTCCAAAGGGAGGCAAGTTATCATTGTAGGGCACAGAATCTTCTATGTTGACATGATCATTCTGAGAAGTGGAGGTAAGATTTTTTTTATTGGAGGTAAAGGTGCCTTGTCGGACTTGGAAAATTGCAAGCAACGTGTATACGAGTAACAATATTTGGGATGATGGAAGTCCTGGAAAAATTGAAACCAATACACCTCAAAAACATTCTACTTAGGAGGGGTATTAGCATGAAGAGGAGGTCTTGACATCAAAGGAGCAGTAAATTGAAATTCATTTGCTTTTCGATTTAGGAAAAGGATTTGATTTTTCATGTTCATTAATAATTTCAGCGTTTTAGAACTTTCCATTTCTTCCATCTATGAAGTTTGGGAACGTAGGGGTTCATATCAAGGACCGTCGTTTCAAGGTGCCTCATTTATAGGCCTCCCATTAAAACAGGGCTATGCTACAGATGAGGGAATCATACTAGATTCCTCCATGTTTCTCTCAATTTTTGGAGCACTAGTCTTGGTCGCATCTAAAGTCTGAATTGATTTGTCATTCAATATGTACTTTACATTGGGATTCATAGAGTTCATGTAGTAGTGGAAGAAATTGTTCACATATGGTTGGGAAGTATTTAGTATTATTTTCAAGGTGGAGGTAAAGTGTTGATTAAAGTTTCAAATTTTCTCTCCCTCATGGAGATGGTTGCAAAATCCCTATGTGGGGAAGCCACATCATCTACTCCTTGGAAATGTTTCTTGAACTCTTGTACCATAGTGTTCCAAAATGGGATAGTTTCATTAGGAATAAAGTGATACCATATCACTCCTTCACCCTCAAAGGTCCTTACAAAAACACTAATGATAATATCGAGAATGGTTATGTTCATAAGTGTTAATGCATCATAGAATTTGTGTACATGTTCCTCGGCATTTAATGGACTAACACCAATGAAATTAGTAATTCGGTTTGGGGAATCCATAGGAATGTTATGAAGAGGTTGATCCAACCTTAAAGGGGTCCTAGGTTTCCAAGTCATTTCCATTGGAATAGATGTGGGAGGAACAACAATAGTTGTTGGAACAATTAAGGGGACAACCTGAGGGTTGGTAATTGTCGATGTACTAAATGGTGCTTGTATTAGTATGGGGTCTCAAATAGAAGAAGAGGAAGAGGGTGACTTAGCTTGTACAGTGGGTGTAATGAGTTTCTCTGGTTTCCCAGATATATGGGTCTCACTACTTGTTTTCTTTCACAAACTTTGGCTTCTTGTAATCCTAGGGGGCATTGTTTCCCTAGTATTAGGATGTTTTTTCCCTACCAACTTACAAGGGGATTGAGTAAGTACTTTGATTACAAGAGAGTTATCACACCAATAATCCTACTTTTTCTGACAAGATTTCAAAGTAACCCAACTTAAACAAAAGATTTTTTTAGTTATTTTCCAAGTGAAAGGTAAGGTATGACAATTGATAATTGAGATAATTATTCCAGAATTAACACAGTAGAATTCATGTTGTGATCAAATTTTTTAATCCATACCAGGATTCATCTTTAGGAAAACAAGTCGAAGATAAGGGATGTGAATCTGCACAATAAATAGTCATGATGCCAGAAAATTTAGGGTTAGGGTTAGGCTTACTAACATTGGCACAATTAGACCTTATAAACCCTAGAAAAATCTAAAAATAAATGTAAAGTAATATTGATAATATAAGTAATAGTGGCCCGCAGGGGTGTAGACCGATTGGCAAGTGTTGTGTAAATGGAAGAAAATATGTAAAAAGAGGTCTCAAGGTCGATTCTCACCCCAATTTACTCGAAGGGCGTGCTTGCGGGCTGTGCGTTTCTCCCTAGGGGTTATAAGGCAGCCAACAAGATTTGACCCCGTGTCATGCGAGTACGATACTATCGTTGTTACCGATTCCCATATATATATAAGTAAGTAATAGTGTAACTATGTATCCTAACTATAATAGGTAAATTCTATATTAATACAATAATAAAATAAATTAGTAATACAATATAGTATTGATTAGATATTAAAAACTTTAATTAGTTAAAACCTTAATATCCTAATTATTAATAAGTAAGTAATAATTAATACTTAATACTCTAAATACTAATAAAATAATAATGTTAATCAATTAGTAAAAAGCAATCATTCATGTTGTTAAAAACCTAATATCATTCATATTAATTGTAAGTATGCAATAACTAATAAAAGAATGATATTAATAAACATTCTTTATAATATCCTAACTATAAATTTTATATTAACACAATAATGTATCAAAGAATAGTAAAAAAATAAAGTGTTAATTAATTAGTAAGAACCCTAATATTATTATTATTAATTATGGTTATTATTAATAATTGAAATACTAATACAATAACATAAAGGGGATAGTAATACCATAATGTAAAAGAGTAAAAAGAAATGATACCTAAAAATAACAAGAAGACTAGAGAGATCTTAGAGAGAAAAGAAGGAAAAAATAATAAAGGAGGAAGAAGCTAAACCTAATTACTCAAACCTTATCATTTATGGCTCCTTTGGTGGTTCATCAAGGGGAGCCAAAAATTGCTTACTTCCAAGCCACCATCTATGTTTATATTGTTAGGGTGTTTGATTATCTCTAGGGATTCTCTAAAGCGTCTTTTGTAATAATGGTTTTATTTAGCGACGATCATGGTCTCCTCTAAGCACACATGATGCTTTTTTTTTAGAGTGTTATGCTAACGATGAGGTGTAAATGTGCTCAGTTTTTATGTTCCCTTTGTGTTCTTTTATCCTAATTTGAAATGATCATCCAGTCTCCCCAATCTATCTCTTCCCACATGATCCAAATTTATGAGTGGAATGAAATGAAAACATAGATATATAATATTAACACAGATATATAGTCAACAATAACAAAGATACATTAAAACTTGACTTCTATTAAATAAGAAATATCTTGAAACTGTAAAAATGCAGATTGAAACAAGCTTGTTAGAATGGTGGCAGCTTATCTTTGAGAAGATATGTGAAGGCTAAACTAATTCGCAAGAAGATGAGTACAATGAGGATCCAAAGGCCTTTTTACATCAAACATGAATTCCCAAACCCTAGACATCCAAAACCTATCCCTAGGAGATGAAGCGCCAAAATTCATGTGGGCCCCGTTGCGTAAGTTGGTACATCAACTTCTCGGAGTCGTAACTTTTGCATATGATATTCATTTTAAGCACACGATAGCCCACTGGAAAGGTCTATCTGAGGAATACACATTATGCCATCACACTTTTACTACATCTACAGTGTGACTATGGTAGGCCCAAAAAATGTTGTTTAGGACCCAAAAAGCTAGAAAAAAACTATCAAGATAAAAAACGTAATTTCCAAGATGAAAGTTGTATGTGAGTCATTTGGAAGAGGTGGGTGGCCACCGATATCCACCTGGATCAATTCTCCCTCCTTAGGAAGAAATTTTCTCCATTGCATTGAGTTCCCCCATCAGATGAGGAAACTTCTACTGAATTTGGCCTCGAGTGAACCACTTGCCTTAGTGGAGGAGCTTCCCTACTTTGACAACCCGATAAAGTTGAAGCTTCTATTGGTGAGTTCCCTTGACCAGTCTGTCCATGATCTGATCATTGGATGATTTTTCCATGCATTCAGGGTTGATTTATGTCAGTTTCAATTGTTCTACTATCTCTGAGGTGTCCAATAAGGGTGGAAAGTATGGTTGAAGGAGGTCCACATTAAACACTGGATGCAAGCCAAATAAGGGGGGAATGTTGAGCTCAAAATAATTGTCAACCACAGCCTTGGTGATGGTGTAAGGTCCATAGCAAAGTGGATGAATATTTTGATGGGGTCCTGTAAGGCGTTCTTTCTGCAAGTGCAACCAAACATTATCTCCCACCTGAAACTTGTGTGGCACCCGGTGTTGATCATGGCGTTGATTGTACTTGGCATTGGACTTCTGCAAAATATCCTAAACCTATTGGTGAATGTGATCGATTCATTCAATGAATCAGGTGGCTTTGTCGGATTCGGTTTGTGCATGGGATCATTATTCTTGTGTGGACACAAGGGGTAGTGGAACATCCATGGGGCCCAGTGGTTTAAATCTCATTCCCACCTAAAGGGGGTTGTGTTCAGTTGAGCTATGTATGGCTCTGTTGTAATTGTGTTGAACATAGGGAAGACTCGCATCCCATGTGTGTGGATGCTTGGAATTGTACATGCACAAAATATTCACAATCATCATGTTGACGACCTTGTTTTGACCATCTATTTGGGGGTGGTAGGTTGCAGATTTGGTGATCTTAATGTCCAGCCATGACTAGAGGCTCGACAAGAATGTGTTTTGGAACTGGTTTTCTCGATTGTAGATGATGTTTTGTGGTATCCCAAAATGTACTTAAACTTGTTCGAAAAAGATCTTGGAAATGGCCTCTGTTGTGATGCTCTTTTTGTAGGTGACCAAAATTGTCATTTTGGAAAATCGATCAACAACCATGAAAAACACAGTCATTTCCCTACTTGGTTGAAGGAAGGCCCGACATGTAGTCCATTGATATGGATTCCTAGGGCCTATCATGAGTAGGCATAGGGGTGTACATTCCTTGTTTCTTAATGGTCAATTTGGAAATGGAGTAGCCCGTGCAGGACCTAATATACTTGTTGACATCCTGTCGGAGTTTTGGCCAATATAAATGTTGTTGCAGCACTGGCATTGTCTTCTCTATCCCTAAGTGTCCTTCCACTTGATTGTAGTGAGATTCCCAAATCATATTTTCTCACTCGCTTGATGGAACACAGAGATGGCCTAGATGGCACAACAACTGGTCCTGCATATGAAAATCAGTGACAGTTGTGTTTGTGCCCAACTTCTGGTAGGTATTGGCGAAGTCAGTATCTCACTCATAGAGTTGGGCCATCTAGAGGTCTCATGTCCACAAAAGTGTACCACCATGGTTAGTGCAGAAACTGGAGGTCAGTTGAGAAAGCCAGGGACATGGTTGGTGCTCTTTATATTATACTTGGTGTTGATATGGAACTACTGCAAGTATGTGGACCACTTATGAGGGTGGTCATTCTGCAATTTTCCTTTTGTCTGCATGAACTACAGAGGATTAAGATCAATGTGGATGACTATCTCCTTCCATAGAATGTAATGCCTCCACTGGTAGTAGGATTGTACAATGGAGCACATTTCTTTGTCATAAGTGCGGTACTTATGAATATTATATGATAGTGTCTCACTATGATAGGCCACGGGATGTCCATGTTGAGTGAGAAATGTGCCCACAACATAGTCTGAAGCATATATCTCCATCTCAAAAGGTTTTTATAGGTAAGGTAATGAGAGCATCAGGGTTGAGCACAAGTGTTTCTTCAAATCATCGAACACTTTCGGTTGCGATTGGCCCCACACAAATATTTCCTTGCCACTTCCCCTGGTCACTTGATTAAGGACCCATGCAATGTGGGAGAATCCCAACATGAACTTGCGATAGAAATTGGTAATGCCTAAGAATCTTTGAAGCTCAATGAGTGTGATGAGGGCTAGCCAGTCATGGATGACCTGGATCTTGGCTAGATCGACATGCACCCCATGCTCATCAAAAATGTAGCCTAGGTACTAGATCCTATTCATCCTGAAGGAGAATTTTTCCAAATTTTCATATATCTTATGTTGCTACAGAGTGTGAAGAAATTACTGAATGTGTTTCATTTGTTCCGCCCAATTCTTGTTGAAGATGAGGATGTCATCCAAATGCACCACCAAAAAATAATTGGTGAAAGTCCATAAGATATCATCCATCATCCTCATGAAAGTTGTTGGGGCATTTGTCAAGCCAAAGTGCATGACCAACCATTCAAAAAAAACTTCTTTGGATTTGAAGGTAGTCTTCCATACATCAATATGTTCTACTGTGACCTGGTGGTAGCCAAACTTCATATCAATATTACTAAAGTATTTGGCCCCCTTGAGCTAGTCAAGGAGGTCATAAAGTCAGGGAATTCGGTACTGGTTCCATACTTTGATTTTATTTAGGGCCTGGTAATCAATTCAGAGTCACCAAGACCCGTCTTTCTTCTACACAAGCACGATCGGCCTTCCACAAGGTGATGAGCTTGGGATGATGTGTCCCTTTTCGAGCAGCTCTTGGATCTAGTGCTTGATTTCCTCATTTTATGACAGAGAGTGGTGATAGATTGGCCCATTGGGTAGTGGTGCATTGGGGGTCATATCGATTGAGTTCTTGACTTGACAGTGCATAGGTACCCTAAAGGGTGAGGAGAAGATGTCTTTTTATTCCTCCATGACCTCATCCACTTGCTTCTGTTGCATGGAGATACCTTTTGTAGAGTCCATGGATGTGGTTGTAACCTTTCACTCACTTTAAGCACAAATCAAGAAGAAGACAAACTTCCCGGAATGAGAGATGACCTTCCTGAATTTCTTGGCAAAGATAAAGGAAATGGAAGTAGATGGGACTACCTCGATGTCCTGTATAATTTTCTATACAAAGTAATAATAACACTATGCGGCCTAGACTCATATACAGCATGACATTTCCATAAATAAGGTTGGACCAAAATAAAATCACAAAATTCAAGGGGTGAGACATCACATAATACCTCATCTTTTAATGGATTGATGATGTAGGTCAGGTGACATTGTTGGCTAACGTGGAGGTCACTCCCTTGGAGAAGCCATCCAATGGTGTACAGTTGCAGGTGTGGCGATGTCGGTAGGGCTAACCTCTCGATGACCTCTACTGAGATGAGGTTCCAAAGGAATTTTTACATCAAAAATGAATTACCAAACCCCAGACATCTAAAAACCTGACCCTAGGAGATGAAGCACCAAAATTCATGTGGGCCCCGTTGGGCTAAGTTGGTACATCAACTTCCCATGGTCGTAACTTTTTCATATGATCACTAGTTTAGGCACACAATATCCCATTGGAAAGGTTTATCCGAGGAATACACATTACGTGATCACACTCTAACTCCCACTACAGTGTGACTATGGTGGGCCCAAAAACGTTTTTTAGGGCCTCAAAATAGTCTTGGAAGTTTAGGACCCAAAAAGTTATAAAAAAACTACCAAGATAAAAAAATGTAACTGTCAAGATGAAAGTTGTATGTGAGACAGCTAGAAGAGGTGGGTGGCCATCGATATCCACTTGGATCACCACATGAGCAAGAAACCTTGTAGATGCTTTTTTTCCTGACGTTGATCAATGGGGTATTTGGCAGACCTCATTCTTTATTTGATGGTTATAAGAGATTTGAAAGAGGTTGTAATATCATTTATTTTCAAGACCTTAGAAATATTATATGTGACCCCTTGGATGTAAGGGAGGTAAACCTTTATATTCTATGACTGGTTATTTCGCGAGTAGGACTCTCTTTCTTCCATTTTCATTGTCTTCTTAATGTCCTTATCCCTGTAGCCTATGTTTTTAAAAACCTTGGTAATGTGGTTTATCTCTTGTTCTATATGTTCATCATCAGAGATTCTTGTTTCCCTCCTTTCTAGGGTATAGAGAACCCCCATATTTTGTGAAGGGTGATGGTGGGATTTGGCATGAAGGTAGCTATCAGTGTGAGTTTTCTTCCTAAAGACATTATTTCCTAGTGATCCATCATGTTTCATGATGATGAGAACATCGAGAAAGGAATGATCTTGTTTTCTTCAAGTTCCATGGTAAACTTGATGTTATTGGAAATTTTGTCAAGGTGTTGGAAGAACTTGTTTAATTCATTGTTTCCATGAGGCCATTTGACATTAGTATCATCCACATACCTCTTTCATCTTCAAGATTTCAGGGGGTATGATTCAATATCCCTCTTTTTAAATTTATCCATGAAGAGGTTGGCCAAAATTGGGGACAAAGGGGACCCCATGGCCACGCCACTTATTTTTTCAAAAAACTCTCCCTGTAAGCTAAAAAATGTTGATCTTAAACATACTTCATCCAATATCATTGTTTGAGGGTATGTGACTTCATTAATAACTTGAATGGATTTGTTTAATGGGATGTTTGTAAAGAGTGAAACTACATCGAAGCTAATGAGCATGTCTCTTGGTTAAACTTTCTCATGTGAGTTTGAATGACTAGGATCAGATACTGACAAGGTGAAAGAAAAGGAAAACTTGATGTTATTTATGGCTCCCTAATGTAATGAAATTACAAAGGAAATAAACTATAACAACTACCAAGGAAATGTGATGAATCGCTTAATGACCTTCTCTTGAATTTATGTCAAAGGTGGGGCGGGGAAAGACACCAATAAATTTGGGTTCAATGCTCAATAAAATTTTGGGATACAATCAAAAAAAAAGAGGTTTGCAAGTTCTAGGTGGAGTCGCCAGAAAAGGGACGTGTTATAATCAAAATATGTATGTTGGTACGAATCCCACCTATTCGGTTGTGAAGTCGGTTACATCCTCTTTGATAGCTTGGTACAAGATAGAGACTACTCGCACCTCAGATGGTATTGTGTTTGAGGCAGTGAAAAGGGGAAAAACATTAGGTGAAAGACTTATGAAAAGTCTCTCTTAGGACCACGCACCCTCGGTATTGTCCTCCCTCAGCTTCCTGAATTGCCAAAATGGCTTCAGGTGTGAAAATTATACACAAGGGGATGAAAATGCGCTTGTTGATTTTTGGGACAACAAACTAATAAAAGTGAACAAAAAGTTTTTTTCTCCCTTAAGGCCTTAGGAAAACGTATGAAATTGGTTACTGGGGTAAATTGGGGTTCCAGACAATAGCCCAGTGGATGACTTGTGCAAAATTATCGAAAAACAAGAGTCAAAATGTCTTTAATAAGCTACAGTAAGGTATTTTAGGGTGGTTGTAAGTGATGAAAAACAAGATGTTCAGGATTCGTAACGCATGGGAACAAGCCTGAAATGGCCCAGTATTACCCGGAATTTCCCAAAAAGTGGTCCCGAGACTTTTCAAAGTCTAAAAAGGGATCTATAAATGAAATAACAACCCTTTAGTAAGTTTTAACAGCTATGTAAGGAGGATGTAGATGGTTGCAACTTAATATTATCCAAGGTGTTGGGTGGATTGAAAAAAGGTGAAGACTTAAAACATGTATTTAATTATATGGATTTTAAGTTGTTTAAACACAAGCAGTGGTTACAATACCATTTTGAATATCCTCTTGATCAGGAAAACACCTATTAGCTCTCAATTGTTCCACTTAGTATAAAAAAAGTGAGCCTTAGGTAGACCCTGTGTTTAGAAAAAATAGTGCCCCATGCAGTTCATAGGAGAGATTATCCCCTTCTCATCACTTGCACTTACGGGTTCTTAAGTCTACTTGGATTAAAGAAGGACGCATGCAAAAAGGAAGAGACCTAGGACCCCCCCTCCCCCCTCAACCCCACAAGTGAGTTTTATCTAAGATAATCAACTTCTTGATCATGTGATTTACGAGAGAAAATCAAGTTCACTCAATTGATACCAAGTAGACAAATTTTGGGGGGCTCCTTATGAATATTCCTTGGCTTTGAATCTTAGTAGCCTAGAAAATGAAATTGCATGAATTGAAATACCAAGCCATCCACGTGGAGAGATCACATATTGCTTTCGCAAGCGTGTCTCTTGGTCAACAAAAATTTAAATCTAGCTAAATTATATAATATATAAATATGTGTATAGATATAAATATAATAGCTAGATAATAAATTATTTTTGGTTTTTGTTTCGTGGGCCAGACCTCAGCCTTCGTTTTCAAGTTTTTTTCATGTTTTCGTGTTTTTTTTGTTTCTTTATTTTTGAATGGCCCCTTTAGGGGTAGAAACCTGAAAGTTAGAAAAGGAGAAAATAAACAATGCAAATGAATACCAGTTCACCCTCCTTACTAAACTTGACACTAACCATAGTAGGTACGATGGAAGTGAAACCCAACCATCACCCATTCACAGGGTTATGTGCCTTTCTTCCTTCATCTCAAGTGGCATGGTACTCGAATAAATTCAATCAAGGACAAACTAAAAACCTATGTTATTCAACCCAAAGGAATGGGGTTGAAGCTCTTTGTGAGTCACATAGCCGCCATATGCATGAGAGTCTCAACTAGTTCCTTGTTTGGTGAATTGAAATTATCTAATAAAGTTAAAAAAAAATGGTGATATACAAAGGGAAAATTCAAATTGTTTATGAATAAAAAATTACATGAAAAAACAGAAATTTATTTACATAAGCATGGTATAATAACACTTAAGCATGTGCAAGGTTTGTGAAACTAAGTGAAATCAAAATAAGTGTGAAATTCAGAGTAGGGGAAGGATTTCACAGGTTTTTCCTTATGTTTTTGTTTTTTTTCATGTTGGTCTCTTTTCCTCAAACAGGTCTTCAATTGGTTCTCGATAACTTAGGAGAAGTAGAACAGGAAATCGGTTACCTCCTAACGGGTAAGCAATGAATTTTTAGTGATTTTAAATAACATAATTGAACTAAATAAAATAGAAAATTCTAAATGAAAGCAATATAACAACCAACTAAGATGGTTGTCCCAGAAGGGTAAATTGACCAGATTGGTGAATTTTCCTATTTAGGACAGCAATATAAATAGAAGAAAATTTAGGAAAAAAGAAAAGTGAAATGAGACAAAATAGAAAATAATAACCAATAAATAAAAAAGGAGTTTGAGGGTTATCTAAAGGGACCCCTAGACATCCTGACCACTAACTAAGGCTGAATATATGTATATCCTTTATGAAATATGCACAAAACCACTTTAAACCATTTAAATATAGTTGTTAGTAAATGAAAACCAACAAGCTAAACCCAAGGAAGTAACAAGACATACCTACCAAACCAATCCCTCATGGAGATAGCTAACATAGAAATTATTTACTACTACCCCTCAACCCTTAACTAACAAGCAGAAAATTCCAACAATCTAAAGGAGAACAATTACAAACAAACACTAAGACTCTTTAGAGAAAATTCAACATAGCTTTTGTGTTGTATTCAACTAGACTCCCTTTGTAAAAACCCTTCCTCTTATTTATAATGGAGATCAGAAGGCTAGGGTTAGGTCATAAGACACTTGTCACTTTTGGAAAAGTGACAATCGGACCAACCCTAAAGTGTTTTTTCCTTATCCAAAAAGAAATCAAATCTGATTTGATTTTATACTTTAATTACAATATTTAATTAAAAAAGTAAATCTTTTGGAAAATAAATTTTTTACAAAAGGTCATTTGGGAAAATGACAAAATTGAGGTGCCACCTCATCATTTTTCTTGGGATTTGTGCTACCCCAATGAAAACTTGAATTTTGCCCTATTTTGTAGTTGTAAATGAGGTGGATTCATGGTGTCCAATGCCATTAATGGCTACCAGATTCACCAAGATTAAGGCCCAAGTCTTGGGGAACAACTGGGATTCTTTGGAGGGAATGGGGGTCTTGGGTTTGTGGTTGAATGCAAGAAAATTCTTGGTGTTTAGGCACTTTTTAGACCTTACTTACCCCCCCCCCCTTTTCTGCATGTAAGTACCCCTAAGCATCAATGAAGGAATGCCTCAATTCAGGCCTGATTTAATGAAGAGACACCCTAGTCCTGAAACTCGGAAGGTTTTTCCATAATACTTGTTGACGCTTGAATCCATTAGGACCAAAATGGAAACCTCACGAGGATGTGAATCCCCTTGCTTTTTTATAGAGGTGGTACTCCTCTATTGAGTTTCTTGAGATTTTTAAATATTCAAAATGTTGGACTTAACAGAAGTTTGTCGCAGTAATTCAAAGAAACAGAAATATTACAATTGTAATATCCCTCGAACGAACCCAATTGTAAAAGTAATATAAATATACTTAAGATGGTTAGTTGTTTTGACCTCATTTGATAATGCACATCATGTGGCATAGTGCAGGCATGAACTGCGCAGTAAAATGATGTAATATGCACATCACAAGATAATGGGCGCAGTAACTAAAGTGTGTGCAACCTTGAGGACAGTGGATACCGCGTGCAGTAACTAAAGTTCGTGCAACCCTGAGGATAGAATATACCGCACACAGTAACTAAAGTGCGCACAATACTAAGGTCAGTGAAACTTTATGTATATGATATGCATTATAGGCTGGTGATCCAATATTATAAGCCAGAATGCTTATGTTTTGGTATTAGGCTGGAACGCCTAGATGTCAAGGGCCAATACGCCTACTTTTTACATGACTCATGATTAATATAAAATACATCACTGTGTGCACACTGACTACGATAAAAGAGATGGGGGACTGAACTTCACCAGTTAGGGAAAGGGAGGGCCAAAAGTCAAGGGAATATTATATTAATATTTCCTAAAACATATAGTATGGATAATTATTTTATCCTAAGTTCTAAAGTTGGGGACAAGTGGACAAAAGTAAATTCTGATATGACAAGTGTCAAGTTGGGGACATGCATTCATATCATGGGGAAACTTAGCCCATTGGGAGCTTTTCTCAGAGAGACCTTACGAACGGGGGGGGATGACCATCATTCGGACCATCACTTTTCACGAAGAGTTCAAAGTGATTTTGAAACACACTCAGTTATCCAATCAATCATTCCATGACCATTTCACTCATACATTTCGTTATCCTTGAGACACTCATTTTTACCTTTCTGAAGCCTGTGTTTTCACCCTTTTTGGTTGGTGTACCTAGTTAGCTTGGAGCAGGATTGAAGAAGTGGGTTGTCAGGCCCGTGAGAAGTTCTCTGGACAAGAGAATTGTTGGGGATTGATTTCTAAAGGTGCTAAACTACAGCTACAACACTATGAGACTTCTGGTTCGGCCTGTTGATGAAGCCCTGGAAGGAAAGTGGGGCAGTCGAGGGACTGTTGAGCAGAGAAGGGGCACACTTCCTTGGGTGGTACAGGCATGTGGGGAATGAGAGGTTGTAGGTTGTCAGTTGAGTGAGCACTTGAGATGGATTCTTTCCTATTGTCCATGAACCTTAGCCTGGATAGGAATCCCTTTACCCTGGGTGGAGTTCAGTCCCATCTCGGGGGTGACTCACTGTTGAGAGTGATGAACAGTGTATTTTATGGCTGGGAGGTTCGTGGATGTTCTATAAGCAGTTGGTGATAGTATTTCTAAGATAAGTACCAATTGTATGATATATTGATATGTTGTTTTGTTATTACATGCCTATGTTACGATTTTATCATATATGTGATTATGATTTCTTGTGTGCTTATGGGTAATTTCTTGTAAATGATGCATATCGGTAGTTACTGTTATTTCAATATAAAAGTCGTATGTTATAGAAAGTAATTGTTTGTTTATGTTTAGATGTAAAAATTCTGCGAGCGTGTTTTATGTATATGTTTTAGTTGCATGCAGTCTAAAGAGTAAACTTATGTAGCATTTCTTAGTTGAATATTGGGTATTCTACTGTATGTTCCGCAGTATGGGAACAAAAGTGTTCCCTAGAGTAGCATGGCCCAGCCCTCAGGCTGGGAATGTTACCGACTGGTGTCAGAGCATGAGTGGTTTCTCTGGAGTGGCATACCACAGCCTAAGGTTGGTCGAGGGGATCATTACAGTATGGTATCAGAGCCTCAGTTCAACACTAATCTTGGATGAGACAGAGGGGTGCAATTGAAGTGAATATTCACAAAAAAGTAACTTTGAAGTGACCAGAATTGGACTCACAGAGTGTCCTTGGAAAAAGGTTGGCGTACTGGCATGCGTGGTAAATTTGGCACTGCACAGGAAAATGTTGGCGTGCCAGTGTGCGCGATAAATTGTGGCGTCGCGCGGAAGATTATTATGTGTAGATGCACGTGTTGAAATCAGCCTTGCGCAGTAAGCACATGCATAGTAAGGTGCACATGGGGTGTGCAAGTATTGTTTAACACAGAGGATTTTTGTTAGTATGCACATAAGTATGAGTATAAGTTGTTTCGCGACAGTGTATTCAGTAGTGTGTGTAGATATTTGAGCGCTAAAGAATATGTTAAACTTGACATGGTGCATGCATAGGAAAAAAATTCATGTGGAATATCGGTGCACAGTATCGAAACTGTATGCAGTGGATATTAGCGCACAATGCCAGAGTAGTGCGTGTAAGTAGTCGGTATGACGAAGAAGAAATGCACAGTAGATTTAGGTGCACAGAGAAGCGTTTTACCTTGTAATATTGCTATGCACGATAAATATAAATGAACAGGTCAAGTTATTGCGCGCGAAGTCGCTTGGAAGGTGATGAGTATGAGTTTAAATTGCATAATAATAAAAGAAAAAGAAACACATAACCGCATTGAAGCATTAATTAAAAAGAATTCCAATTTTTAATTTCCTCCGATTTAGACAGATGAAAATAAAATATAAGATTACAAGAAAACAAGAGTCATAACATCACCAGATAAAAATTGTAATAAAACAGTCTAAAATCTGTTTATGTATTTATATAATCATATTAATCACAAAATTACAAAAGGGTGATGATAGCAGTTAGCCTGTTGTAAAAAGGGTCGTTTGAAGAACAGGCCTATCATCTCTTGTACTCTTTACCTCCACTACCGGCTATTCAAAATTCATTGAGACATGCTTATCTTAGTTGAAGACTTACTTCAGCTTGGCGATCTCTACCTTTAAAGAAGAGTCTAACCAGACCGGTTGATTCTCTCCAACACTTTCGGTCGCTTCAGCAGTATATTCCTCCTTCTTATGTCGCTTACTCCTTTTCTTCTTACTGGTTGTTCTGTTGATGACTAAATCCTTTATAGTGGGATTCAACCTGACTTCCAATCATGATTCTATAACCGACTCTGTGTGGAACTTAGTTGCTAGAATGTGCGCAAGGACCCTTTCCTCCTTATTCGCAGGAAAGCCTAGCATGTTTCTCGAATAACCAGTCTCACTCGACTTAGCCTTATCCATGTATCTCAGGTTGGGGATACCAAAATGTGTCTTTATAGAGAGAAGGAAGTCGAGCAGCTTGGAGATTACTTCAGTTATGGATATGCAGATATCTACATACTTGGGGAGTGGTAATTATAGAAATCCATTTATGAAGCACAGATAGATTACGTACAAGAGCATTGGGTTTCTATGCTCGGCCAATCCATTTCGAATAATTATCTTTTGAGTTTGTTACATGGCAGTGTTCAGCTGACATCACATGGCTGTGAAGTATCGAATGAATGAAGAAAGGTGATCTGAATAGCCATCGCCCGATCCACAAGTGGTGGATTTGACATGTTGAGACACGTGATACCGCGTCTTAGCAAAATTGGTTTCAACAAAACCACCTTCTTGCACAAGTGTATCTCAGAAGGAACTGCGCGTCAGTGTTCTCGAGACTTGGGTCTTATCTATAATTGTCATGGTGATAACACCAGGAAACCAGGAGTGATAATGTTGATGTGTATGTTGAATCGAAATGGTGCATATTCTCATGAATTGTTGAATTATTAGCTTGATTAGTTTCGATGGTTGCACGTTTTGCAGAATTAACAACAACTCGGTCAGGTTAGACCAATGCAGAGTCCATAGGAATGGAAGAGGCACAGGGGAATTACAGTCATCCAGAGAAGAGTAGAGGGATGGATGTCCATTTGGGCATGGAAAGAATAAACTCCAATGGACATGGAGAATAAAGGAATGAAGATATGAATATGGTTGAGACCATTAAGGCTTTGCAGAAGGATATCCAAATCCATAAAGATAATAATGAAAGGCTTATGAAATCCAAAGAGTAGCAAGATGAATCCAACATGAAGCTATTGGAAGGCATGAACATAATAGAGAATAAATTGGTTAAGGAGAGTGACTCAAGTAGATCTGAGAGTCACAAATCTTCATAGGAGAAAGGAAAAGTAAAAAGTGCTAGTAGACATCACCATCATCCCCAAAGGAATTCCCATAAGAGAACAAGAAATAGCTCAAGTCTATCCCTTGTCAGAAAGTAAAGAGATCTGGGGTGGATGAGCTGTGAGGATAAATAAACAAAATCAAACCTCCTACATTTGATGGTGAGCAAAAGAAGGATGAAGATGCAGAAACATGGTTGCTAGGCATGAGGAATTATTTTCAATTACATAATTATTCTTCTCATGTTGAAGATAGAATGTTATCTATCAACTCAAAGGAAAGGCCTCCATGTGGTGGGATCAACCTGTGCAGGTACATCACATTGTAGAGAAAAGTTTTACTTGGAGGGAATTCAAGAAGTATTTTGAGAAGAAGTACTTGACTAAGAGATACTATGACAAGAAAATGAAAGAGTTATTTGAACTCAAGCTTGGAAGTATGACCATAGATGAATATGAGAGAAGGTTTCTGGAAATACTGAAGTATGTCTCTTTCATTAAGGATGAGACGGTCAAGATTCAATAGTATTTAAGTGGATTACCATCGTCCATCAGTGACAAAATACAGTATGATGATCCCAAGACATTAGAAGACACCATAAGGAGAGATAAATGCTTATGTGACCAGCTGAAAGCAAGGCCATCTTTCCAAAAGGCTTGGGAAGACAATAAGAAATTCAAGATGGATCAGAGGAAGAAGAGATCTAAGCCACCCTTCTTCAGAAATAATCCACAATGGCAGCAAATGCATAAGGAAACCAGAGTGATTGACATAGGTATTCAAGGGCCAAGACAACCACCTATGTGATGTTGGGGTTGCAAAGGAGACCATAGGCTCAGAGATTTTCCTCACAGAGGTGAAAAAGGTAGGGTTGTTCACAATGTACAACGAGATGAGACAGTAGAGGACATGGGAAGAAATGTGCCAAGGATTTATGCATCCCTGGACAACAAGCAAGAAGAGTATCAATCCCACATGATTGAGGTGGAAGGTATGATCAACAACCAAACCCTTTCTATTTTAATTGATTCAGGAGCTAGTCATAGTTATACAGACCCTAAGATGGTGGAAATTTTTCAATTGCCAAGAAGCAAGCATGGGAAATCCTGGTTGGTGCAACTAGCTACAAAAGCCAAAAGAAAATTTAATGAGATGGTTAAGTCCTGCCTCATAGACATGAATGGACTGAATACCAAGGCAGATTTGAACACCTTACCTTTAGGTTCCTATGACTTTTTAATTGGGATGGATTGGTTGGACCCACATCATGATCTATTGGATTGTCATAAAAAAGCATTCACTTGCTTGGATGAAGAAGGGAACCAAAGGAGAGAGTAGGGAATTTCCAAGGCACTAACCGTTAGAGAAATTTCAGCATTGCAGTTGAAGAAATGTTATAGAAGAGGATGTCAAATTTTTGCAGCTCATATGGAGGAGACACCTAAAGACAAGGTGCCAAATTTGTAGGATTATGTAGTCCTAAAAGAGTTTGAAGATGTATTCAAAGAAGTACCAGGACTACCCCCAAGGAGAGACATTGATTTCTCTATAGATTTTATGCTTGGAGCAGCGCCAATATCAAAGACTCCTTACAGAATGAGTACACCAGAATTGAAGGAGTTGCAAAAGTAGCTTGAAGAGATTCTGAAAAAGGGGTATGTACGCCCAAGTGTATCACCTTGCGGTGCCCCGTTCTTGTTTATGAAAAATAAATATGGAACGTTAAGATTGTGCATTGACTTCAGACAGTTGAATAAAGTGATTATTAAGAACAAGTATCCTCTACCAAGGATTGATGACCTCTTTGATCAATTGAAGGATGCAAGGATATTTTCAAAGATAGATCTCAGATCAAGATACCATGGGGTAAGAATTAAAGAAGAAGATATTCGCAAGACCACCTTCAGAACAAGGTATGGTCATTATGAGTTCACAGTGATACCATTTGGGTTGTCAAATGCACCAACGGTTTTCATGTGCTTAATGAATGGAGTTTTCCAAGAGTATTTGAACACATTTTTCATTGTCTTTTTGGATGACATTCTTATATATTCCAAGTCAGAGGAAGAGCATGAACATCATTTGAGGATGGTGTTGCAAGTATTAAGGGAACATCAGTTGTATGCCAAATTGAGCAAGTGCTCATTTTATCAGAAACAAATTCATTATTTGGGGCATATCATCTTAAAATATGGGATAGCAATGGACCCTGAAGGTAAAATCCATTAGATAATGGTCAGCAGGAAAGAATGTGACAGAGGTCAGATCTTTCATGGGCCTTATAGGTTACTACAGGAGATTCATTGGAGGATTCTCAAAGATATCACACCCAATCACTTCCTTACAAAGAAAGGGTATGAAGTTTCAGTGGACGTCGGACTGTGAAAGGAGTTTCCAACATTTGAAACAATTATTGACAAGTTCTCTAATACTAAGGATTGTAGACCCAAATGAAAATTTCATTGTATGCACAGTTGCATGTAATGAAGGACTTGGTGGAGTCCTCAGTCAAAATGGATTCGTGATATGTTATGAATCAAGGAAGTTGAAAGAGCATGAAATAAACTATGCCACTCATGATTTGGAGTTGGCATCCATAGTACATGCCCTGAGGAAATGGAGACACTACCTCATGGGAAAGAGGTTTGAGCTAAGAATAGACCACAATGGTCTGCAATATTTATTTGATCAGCCAAATCTAAATGCTAGGCAAAGCCGACGGTTAGAATTTATAAGAAAATATAACTTTGATATAAAGCATATCAAAGGGAAAGAAAATAAAGTGGCTAATGCACTCAGCAGGAGGGTGCATGAACTACGTGCTACATCCATCAGCATGTATCAGACTGATGTTAAAAGAAAAATTATGGATACTTCGAAAGATGGATATTTATAAGTTGGGAGTAGATGGAATATTGTTGCACAAGAACATAATTTTTTTACCAAATGTCCAGGACTTGAAACGTATAATCTTTCATGAGATTCATAATGTTCCTTATGCAGGGCACCCTAGTTATCAGAAAATCGTAGCAGCAGTCAAGAGACAATACTTTTGGCCAGGTATGAAGAGAGAGATAGCATAATACATTGCAAGATGTATGGAATGCCAGAACATTAAATCAGAACATAGGCACCTAGCAGGATTGTTGCAACCTTTTCCCATTCCTGAAAGGAAGTGGGAAGTGGTGACAATAGATTTTATTACAGGATTTCCTAGAACATGCAAGATGCATGATTCGATTATGGTGGTGGTGGACAAGCTTACACAAGCTGCCCATTTTATTCCACTAAAAAATACTCATAAGGCAGCAGATGTCGCTGATATTTTCATGAAGGAAGTGGCACGATTGCATGGAATTCCTAAACCGATTGTGTCTGACAGAGACCCGAAATTCACCTCAAATTTGTGGAAAGGATTGTTCAAAGGATTTGGAATGAATCTAAAATTTAGTACAGCTTATCATCTTGATTTAGATGGATAGACAGAAAGAGTGAACAAGGTGATAGAAGATATGTTGAGAATGTATGTGATGGAAAAACCATCGAAATGGAAAGACTACCTACACTCGGTAGAATTCTCTTACAATATTGGGTATCAGGCATCAGTGAATATGAGCCCATTTGAAGCACTTTACGGCAGAAGGTGAAATACTCCAGTAAGTTGGGATAACCCAGCTGATAGAACAGTAGTCGGGCCAAAGTTGCTCAAGGAGATGGAGGACCAAATGTTAAAAATTAAGAAGAATTTGAAAGCTTCCCAAGACAGACAGAAAAGTTATGCTGACAAAAATAGAATCCACAGAGCATTCGAAGTGGGTTCATGTTTTTATGAAAGTGAAAGCTAACAGGAGTTCCCTGAAGTTGGGAAGCTACACCAAGTTAGTAGCCAGATTTTGTGGACCATTTGAAATCCTAGAGAGTATTGGTTCAATCGCTTATATGATTGCATTGCCTGCATCTATGTCTATTCATAATGTCTTCCATGTATCATTGCTAAAGAAATATATACCTGATGCTAATCATGTTATTGATTGGAATGTGACTCAGGTGGAGAAAGAAGGTGCTTTTCAAGTGCAACCGGTGCACATTTTGGACTGGAAAGTTAAACAGCTCAGGAACCGAGCCATAGGGCTTGTAAAGGTCCAACAGACCTGGTACGGCCATGAGGATGCTACTTGGGAGCATGAATGTTATAACCCTAATTTGCACCAGACATGCTTACCTTGCATCAGGCCATCTCATATTCCTTCTTTGCCAAAACACTACTGAACAACTCTTCTTAAAAGCCCCTTTTATAAAGACCCATGCACCCTACTCCATTACTGCACATGTGTACATGCAAGCTGACCCAAGACAACCTATGTGTACCTATAAAAGCACAAAAAAAGGAAAGTTGTTGACGGAACAAAAAGCTTTGGGTAAGTTAACTAAACCTTTCGGCCATTTGTAGGGGTCCCCTACCTACCTATAAAAGAAGGGGTAGGGGTCCCATTTGAAAGGAGGAAAAACATAGTAAAGAAATTGTACCCGAATTTGTATTCCCCTTTGCCCAAGATTCTGCAACCATTTTGTGATTTCAACATAGAAGAGAAGCAAGTGTGTTAGCAGTTGGTGCATAGTAAAAGAGGACCCCAGGACCAGATTCATGGAGCAGTGGTCAGCTTCATCATTATAAGTTTCTTTACTGAAGTTAATAATAAAGAAGTACTTTTCCCGTCCCACCATATGAGGTTTTCATTGTTTATTGTGTACATGTTGATTAAATCTCTAACCCATTAATCTGTAGATCAAATGCATGTGGAGTTCTTTGTTTGTCTTTTTTGAATGTAGGTCAGCCTTGGGAGGAGATTTGCAGTCAAAGAGTGACCAAGCGTGAAGAGGGATCGATGTCAAAACACCGAAAATAAGGTATGTTCACTTGATCTTCTTAACTATGTATTTGCTTAAGAATAATGGGGATTAGGTCTGGGATGATGGTAAAAAGTAGGAATCTTTAGGTATTTTCTTCATGCATGATTAAAACCCTTAGTGCTAGTATGTAGGGGGATTTCCCACTCACAACAGAATTGGAAACCATATTGGGGATCTCTCGGGTTTTCTGGGGATACTTTTTGGTAGTTTTAAATTGGTTTCATCACCTTTTTCTGATTTTCTGCAAGAGTCTGAGCTAGTAGGGATTCTGGTCTTCCATACCAGTACTCCTTGCTTTCTTTGCTTGGCTACATTTTCTTTTCAGGAATTCATATAGGTACACGCGGCCTGTATAAGGCTTGCATGTGTGTACACGCACCCTGTTGATTAAGGTTGGTTGTCATTGATGTCAACCCTTGAAGAAAGCCTCGTAGCACAAAGGTTTGGGTAATGGACCCAATATTGTTTGATGTAAATATGACTCATTATTGTTTTTTCATGGTTGATAAGAAGTAAATATGGATGAACTCCAAAGTGGTCCCCTTATGGTGAAATCCCTCACGGGAAGACGCTTTGTGGAGTAAGAGAACCCATGATTAATTGTGGAATAATGAGATGAAGGAAAGTAAATTTGTCAGGGAAAATATCCTAGATGGATAGTTCTTGTCATTTCATTTCTAGTGGTATGTGGAACGTCACATAATTCCTCACGGTTAGAGAGTTATAGGCATGAGAAGTTGGAGACCCCAGGTTTGGGTGATGGACCCAAGTTTGTTTGATGGGTAACGGTATAAGTTATGATATATTTTTAGATAATACTATTATATATAGATATTACATGTCATGCCATTTCTGGTGGTATGTAGAATGTCACATAACTCCTCACGGTTTGAGAGTTATGGCCTTACGAAGTTGGAGGACCCTCATATGTCATCTAGAATCCCCAAAAGGTCAAAGTAGTCAAAGTGGTTTA
>ML793551.1:202071-214703 GCA_009831015.1 Picea engelmannii
TACACAGAGTTTTTAGTTGTCACATGCAACTATGTGGCTCGTCAATATGGTGTGCCAAAGATGGTGTCAATTGCAGAAGCAAGGAGGAGGTGTCCTGATATTGTCTTGATCAATGGGGAAGATCTTACACCATACAGAGCAGCAAGAAAAAGGGATAATGAATGTGCTCAGGCGGTTTGGCACACTAGAGAGGTCAGGATTAGATGAATGTGGATTAGATATCACATCTGAGACCATGAAACATTCTGCATTAGGGGTGTTTCAGAACAGCTTCATAGGTTTTGTAATTGATAGCAATTCGACAAGTGAGCTAGTAAAGGAGGGCTTGGTAGAAGCTAGAGTCATTCCAAATGGAAGTAACTTCAGAAACACGATTCCATGTCTAATTTCTGCAACAACAAAAAAAAAAATTGAAAAGAGTAATGCTTATGCAAGTAAGATCACTTTTGGAATTGAAAATGAATTGAAGAGTATTTCTTCTGAAGGTGGAGATCTGATTATGACTGGAAGCCATTTAGTAGCTAAAATCCGCGAAGCTGTGGAAAGAGAGACAGGGTTTCAGTGTTCTTGTGGAATCTCCTACAATAAGATGCTTTCAAAGTTGGCATGTTCAGTTTATAAGCCTAATAAACAGACGTGCCTTCTTAAGTCAACTGTGCCGGGATTTCTTTGCCCACTTCCAGTTCGTAATATTCCTGGTGTTGGGCATCGAATATAATCCATGCTAAAGGAAATTGGAGTTCAGACAGTGGCTAATCTTCAATTGTGCACTCTGGAACAGCTATTGCAGATGTTTGGCGAGAGAATAGGTAGTTTCCTATTCAATGCATGCAGGGGAATTGACCGAACACCTGTTAGGGACAAAGGACCACCAAAGTCTCTATCCGTTGAAGATTCCTTCCCTCCATGTACATATTTGAAAAGCATAGAGGTTGTGTTGTCATCGTTGGCATTGGACTTGATGGCTAGGTTGGATGAAGACAAATTTGAAACTGGACGAAGGCCACAGTTATTTACAATCAAATGGAGGCAAAAGGGTAGCTGGAACTTTACAAGTGCATCAACTCAAATACCATCAGAGTTGCTATCAACTAAATGTCATATGGATAGACGAAAGGAGATATTAGTTCAAACAGGGATGAGACTTATATCCCGCGGCCTCAGGGGGCACTCTTTTTTAGTTGTTGTGATAAACATTGGTGCAACAAATTTTACTGATTCTTGCATAGGTAGTTTGAGTGCCTCACAAGACATACGCTCTTTGCTACAAAACAAAAAAAAATCCTTTAAAATTCAGGAAAGGAATATTGTTCTTGCCAAGCAAACAGTTTTTGTAACACAGTTTTGAAATCTTCTTAATGGTATGTTTGCATGAGGACATGCAAAGACTCAGGTGTAGGGGAGATGTTGGCTCGCTGATATAACACTTTTTGAACCCTCTACATTCACTTCTACACCCCTTATTTCGCTCTCTCACCTTATAAACGCATTTATATTTTCACTCATACAATTAAATACCCAGCAAGTCTAGTAACGTATGGTCATCTCTTAATTTCCTTTTATTTTAATGATTAAATACAATTTTTAGAGGGTTCATGACTTATTGTATTAGAAATGCAGCATTCTTTGACTTCAGGTGGACATATACGATGAGGACTCTCCATAATTCAGAATGTTCTAGCTCACTCAGACGGAGTCTCATCTCATCTCACTCAAACCATATGATGACTCATACAATCTTCATCTCTGGATTTGATACATTTTATTACAGACTCTTGGCTTCTTTCATGATTGGGTTGCTAAGATTTTTATATTTATGAAGTCTTCTTCTTATGGATTCTTGCAAAACCTTACTCATATGTTGTGGCATTCTTTTGATATCATAGAAAATACTATTACAAGAAAATGCATCCATTTTGCTATCACTACTACCTTCAAACATCAGGCACTTCCAGCCGTGTGTGCAAGTTGCTAAACAGAGGTGTTCCAAATCTTATTAATGGTATCACTCATTGTAACAATGGAGTGGCAGATAATGATGAAGGATTTGTGCATTGGTTAAGCTATTTGTTTTCCTGGGTTC
Organism: Picea engelmannii; assembly: GCA_009831015.1. Lineage (NCBI taxonomy): Eukaryota > Viridiplantae > Streptophyta > Pinopsida > Pinales > Pinaceae > Picea > Picea engelmannii. Next base: position 204,155 of record ML793551.1, read on the forward strand.
TGGACGTGGTCATCAAGAGTTTAAATGCTGAGTGCCATTCCTGGTATATTTGTCTCTTTAACATAATGTTGATACTAAACAGAGCTTACCAGTACCAGGTACTAGCTCGCACCCAGTGGAGATATCAACGAAGCTACTAAATTTACCCAGCTCTTAGAAGGTTTGGAAGGTTTGATATGGAAATTGGATAGGTTGACAGCATATGCTCAGAGTACAGGGGCTCTTCTCAGCAGTTCCTATTAATCAATATGGACAGTTCTTGGGACTGTTAACATTCTATTACTGTGCCAGTGTTAAAGAGGTGAATTCGTTTGCATGAGGACATGCAAAAAGCTAGGCATGGGGGGATGTTGGGCTCCGGATTTATAACATTTTCTTGCTGGTTCTTGAGGATATTGTTTACTCTCCTAAAGTATTTTGTTTAGCAAATGGCATTCTTTCTGTGTTGTTACACATATATGTTCCGTTGTATACAGAAATCGAAGAAGATAGTTTGTTTAAAGTGCTCTGCGATTTGAAACACTTCAACTTGATTTCTGTTGGTTGCTAACTTCTGTCACACTGGATCTTCCAAGGCTCCAGCACATAAGTCTTGTCAATTGCCACAAGATTGTTGAATTGAACTTATCTAGTCCAGCTCTGGCATCTATAAATGTCACAAGTTGTCTGATTCCTAATCGAGCTGATATTACATCAATTGCACTTGAGAAATTGGTTCTCCAGAAGTAGAAGAGTTTGACAACTATAATGCTCATGACAAATTTGCAGCCTATCATTAATTCTTTTCCCCAATTAAATAAAGCATTAGAATCTTTTCAGTACATGAAAGATTTGAAGTGCACTATGAATGCGGTGACTTATAATATTCTTCTTAAAGGCTGGGAAGGTGGATGAATATTTTTATCTCTTAAAGAGTTCAAAGCAAGAGGTGGTAGCCCTGATTCTACCTGTGATAATGGCCTTATGACTGGTGAGAAATGCAAATAGAGGAATGGAATCATATGAAATATTCGAGGAAGCACGTAGCAAAGGATGTAAACAAAGAACTTTTTTATGTGGGGTAGGTCACATGATGGACATAAGATCTACAAAGACATGCTTCAAAGAGGTTGCAGTGCAGATCTTATTCTATATAATGTATACATGGATTGCACCCTTAGAGCTAGGGAAATTAACAAGGTCCATGGCATATTTATGGAAATGAAGGAACATGGTTGTGTCCCAGATGCTCGTTCCTACTCTATTCTCATGTGTGGTCTCATAAAGACAGGTGATACACATGCGGTATATAACCCTTTTTTGTGCTATGAAGAATCAAGGTTGAGAACCCAATGCATTCACATTCAGCATTGCAAGTATCTTGAATCGTTGGTTCTCAACGATGCACTCAACAACTGGCATCAAGCAGATTCGCGCATGTGTAAACGCAGGGAAGAAAACCGTTTTGTAATCTCATGACACGGGTCGATTGACTGTGTAAAACGTGTCTCAAAACATGGTACTCTTAAACCCGTTTTGTAACTCCTTGTTTATCTAGGGCGCAAAGCCACGCATTGCCAGAGATCTGAAACGTTATATAAAGAGATGATATGCTCGAGAAAGGGGATAGAAATGATGCAGAGAAATATGTAGAGGGGATCTGAAACGCTGCTATGCTTGAGAAATGAGATGATGGAGACGGACCATAGATTAGGTAGAAGAATAGAATAGGAATGGAAATCTCCAAGCATTGTATTGTTCTTATTTTCAATAAAATAGTTAAGAGTTGTTCCATTAATTTGATTTTTGATATTGCCAGTTTGTTGTTAGTTATATTCAATATGCATTGAGTGAGCCAGTCTATGGACAGAGAAGGAAGGGCCCCCTTCGATGGAAACAGAGCTGTGTATATATGGCATTTACAGTAGACTCCAGATTCGATTCTAATCTACATTGCAGTTTTCTCTTTGATTTCATAGAACAGAAATAGCATTCCATTTGATTGCAACAGAGGGTTTAGCATTATCTTTTCAGCCATTGATTTCATTTCTTCAGTTTTCACATTTAGAATGCTTAACATTCAGGAACTAGTTTGGGTATCTCATGAGATAGAGAAGTTTCATTTGATTACAATAGAAAGTTTCATAGGATGGTTGTTGAGTTGTGTGGAGTAATAAGTAGCAAGAACTTAATTGTTTTCAGTAGATCTTTTACATGCATATACAGAGCAGTTTTATGAAGTTAGTACAGGTTAGTACAGAGTAGTGCAGAATGAGTGCAAGTCGGTACAAAGTAGTGCCGAACAAAGTAGAGTACAGTAGCTTCTTTCTGCAAGTTTCTTTTAGCAGTTCAGAGATTAGTTTGGCATCCTTTAAACCCCCTCTTCAGCCCTGCATTTCCTGTGTTGGTTCCTCTAATTCTACCTTCTCGGGTTGACAATTAAATTTTGATTCATATGGTATATCTGCAGCTCGACAACAAGTTCTTCAACTCTTAAAAAATACTTGCTAATTGCTTCATATTCATTCATCTTTAGTTGTTCAAATTTCAATCTGTATGTTTGAAGTTTGGCCTCTTTTACTTTCTCATTTCCTTCATAATTGTTAATAAGTTTATCCCACATTGCTTTGGCAGTATTAAGATGCATCACCTTTACAAACTCAGCTTCAGCAAGTCCATTCAAGATAGCATTCATCCCCTTAGCATTAAAACTAAACTCTAACTTATCATTCTTGTTCACTAGCACAATAGGCTTTGTATATCTAGTCTCTACTACATCCCAAACATCAGCACCCAAGGCCATTAAGTATGTTCTCATTCTAATCTTCCAAAAGGAAAAATTTGTTCCATCAAACAGAGGGGGCTTAGAGGTTGAAGTCCCTTAATGACTTGTCATGTTTAAGCTTACAGATATACCTTTAAATAAAAGGAACCCACTCTGATACCAATTGTTGAAAATACTAAAAACAACTGAGAGGGGGGGTGAATCAGTTGTTTATGAGCTTAAACAATTTTATTCCTTTTAAAACCTTATTAATCTTTCTTCAAGTGATCATCAACAATATACATTATATGGACAGTAAAAATAAAGAACATCAGTCACACATAAAGTATACACAGAGACAGATTTTCACGAGGAAACCCATAAAGCGGGAAAACCTCTTCTTCTTCGAAATGATAGGCAGTCTTTTCAGTTCTATATATCATCTACAATTGAGCACCAACTCAATGTGAGCCTGCTACCTCTATTTTACAAGCTGCAACTTGTTTGAGAGCACCAACTCTCTGGTTTCTCTAGTACCCACTAGAAGGAAGCACCAACTCCCTAAGTATTCCAGCACCAAGTGGATGGAAGCACCAACTTCCTGAATGTTCCAGCACCAACTGGATGGAAGCACCAACTTCCAGTTACATAGGCTTCAACCTGAATAACAGAGAACACCTATTCTCCCTAGCACCACCCTGCCACCCTTGTTTCTCTGGCTACAACCAGATGGAAGCTACAACTTCCTGTGTTCAAGCCCCCACTTGAACTTCTGAGGACAACAGTCCTCCCCAGCAGCTCCCAACCTCCCTCGAATATCAAATAATGTATACACAGACAATTTATGCAGATAAATCACTTCTTACCATTCTTTCTTTGTTATGTAAATCTGATCTTCAACAAATTGTTTTGCAATTCTTCTCTTTCTCTCTCCATTCAACAGGTCTGATCTGCATCACATTCTTCTGTCATTCTACTCTTCTTCTGCTCTTCCTGTCGTTCTTCTCTGTTTCTGCTTTACATTTCATCTCATTTTGTACCTCTGTTAAAATTTCATACTCTGCATCTTCTCATTTCTCCTTTCTTACTGTTTCATTCTTTTTCCATCCAGAACAGCCAACTCAATTCAGTCTCTCTCATTTTCTTTTATACACTCTGCCTTGACGGTTCCACTTCCCCTTCCAATGGGCAATACAAGGACATCTGTCTTGGCAACTGAAATGCTAACCGATTTGTCATTATCAGTCTGTTTCTCTTAAAAGATTCATAACTGAAGTGTTAATGTGTAAGAAAGAATAGCAGCCCTCCGATCACTTTCAAACCTTATCCGCACCGTTGGATAATCTTTATTATTCTTGCCCTTTAAATCGGGTTTCGACATTTCGTCATTTCTTTGCCCAAGTCTCGACACTTTCATATCGTGATTTTAGAACCTCCGGGGTGAACTTTATTCTTGACTCCTTCTCTTCCCGTGACCAAGGGCTGTGACCAAGGTTTTATGTGAAAGGCGCTTTCGCAATTTCGCATATCGCAAATTCGTAATTCCTTATGTTGAATGTTCCTGTCATCTCCAAATCCTGATCTACGAAATTCCATAAGGAAATCAGATCAACGGTTCAGATCATTTCTTGATCTGACGGCTGCAAATCCATTGTGACTTCGCATATCACGATTTCGCAATTCATGTTGCAATCCTTACCATATCCCAATTCATGAAACTCCGATATGGTATAAGATCAATGGTCCAGATCTGAGCTTGACTTGACGGCTATGATTGAAGCGCAATATCGCATATCGCGATTTTGACATTTCTAATGTTCCAAGTTCTTGTCACTTCCAAATTGCGATCCCCGAAACTTCGATGAGAGGTCAGATCAACGTTCCTGATCATTTCTGGATCTGATAGTCTAGATTCAATCACGATTTCGCATATCGCGAAATCGGGGTTTTCGTTGCATTGTGTTCTTTGCATATTGAAATCCCGATCCCCGAAACTCCGATGAAGCCTCCTGTCGAGCTTCTCCCGATGGCGCCCGATTGCTGCCATGCTTCCTCTACAAGTGGATGATCCTGATCTCTACTTGATTTAACGACTGTGATCAAATCGCATATCGCAATTTCATGGTTTGCGTTGTCAAGTGAATTGGAAATTTCAAAGTCCTGATCCCCGATTCTCCGATGAAGCCTCCTATCGAGATTCTGCAGATCTGATGGCTGGCAGATGTCTGCTTCCGATCTGACAGCTCAGATCCTCTCTCCAACAAGGGCTGTAAACTACGGTCCAAATTCATTTTGAATTCAACGGTTACGATTGAACCGTGATCTTGTTGCAATCTGTCTGATACAAACCCATCAATGACAACAACCATTTGTTGTCTGCAAATTTACCAACACTTTATACCTTGTATTCTCTCAGCCTATTTAGCCATTGGTTGAGAAAGTGGTCATGTTGATGTAGTCATCAGCTGATCCCACTCCTCTTTTGATGGGTGAGGTGCCTTTAGACCTTGTAGTCGCTCAGCCTATTCATCCATGGGTTGTGAAATTGGTAATGCAAATGCAGTCATCGACTGATCCCACTCCTCTTTTGGGGGGTGAGGTGCCTTTAGACCATGTAGTCTCACAGCCTATTCAGCCATGGGTTGTGAAAGTGGTCATGTCGATGTAGTCATCGGTTGATCCCACTCCTCTTTTGGGGGGAAAGGTGCCTTTAGACCATGCAGTGTCACAGCCTATTCAGCCATTGGTTGCAAAAGTGGTCATGCCGATGCATTCATCGACAGATCCCACTCCTCTTTTGGGGGGTGAGTTTCCTTTATACCATGCATTCTCGCAGTCTATTCATCCATTGGTTGCGAAAATGGTCATGCTGATGCAGTCATCGGTTGATCCCAATCCTCTTTTGGGGGGTGAGGTGCCTTTAGACCATGTAGTCTCGCAACCTATTCAGCCATTGGTTGTGAAAGTGGTCATGCCGATGCAGTCATCGGATGATCCCACTCTTCTTTTGGGGAGTGATGTGTCTACCAACTATGGTTTTAGAATTTATGGTTCAATACTTCCAAAACAAGGGGGCATTCTACTCATTTCAAGCACACCCCCTCTAAGACCTAGGATGGTTTCCTTTGATTGGAATGACCTTGTTGAGCCTCATCTTCCTTCCTCCACACCCTTTCAAATAAGGGTTGAAGTTAATTCAACAATTATTTATCGATGTATTGTGGATGAAGGAGCCTCTGCAAGTATTTTATCCTCCTCGTTTTGGAAAGTCTTGGGATCTCCCACGCTTTTGTCTTCTTCGCATGAACTTTTGGCTTTTGACAGATGTCCTAGTGAATATTTGGGGGTTCTTCCTTAGTTACCTATCTCGTTAGGTGGGAAGAATGTCCTTGTTGATGTTAGAGTGGTGCAAGGCCCGTTAATTTCAATATGCTTCTCGGGTGTGATTATGTATATGCTATGAACGATGTGGTATCTACGCTCTTCCGGGTGTACATTTCCCTCACAATGGAAGCATTTTCACTATCGACCAATTGGCATCTGATAATCACCATCCTAATTTGGCATTATTTCAGACTTCCCCTTTATATGTTCCTAGAGTTCGTGTAGACTCTACCCCACAACAGGTTAATTATGTGGCATATTATCCTCGGTGTTCAATTGCTTATGAGCAAGAACCTATGAAATCATGTTTTCCTTCTCGAGACTTGGAATCAGCAATTGATCCATTGGTGTATCCAATGGGGGCATGGGAGCCCTTGCTTCCCCCTCTTGGTCCAAGTGGGCTTGAGTATCCTTCTGAGTCTGATCTCGTTGTTAGTAGATCCTCAAGCCCGCGTGATCGTGATTCTTCGCTAATAAACTCTGCCAGTCATGGCCAGAACCTCCATCATCATATGGAGCATGGTCAGTTTACTTCACCCTTTAGGACTTTCGACCCTCGTTTACGTGATTTCTTGGAGTTTGAATTTCCTTCAAATGAGGCTATCCTGGAAGCCATGACTACAGTTTCTATATCGCAGGAGGAATTACACCGTGGTTTGTGTTTTCTTCCCTTTAGGGAGACTTCCCAAGTTGACTATCGAAGAGACTCTTGGTATGAGCCTAACAGCGGGCTCTACCTAAACCAGTTTCATACTTGAGTCATAGCCCCAAACGGGTCTTCTTTTAAGCCCTTTTCAAACCCTCTAAAAATGAAAAGATTGTCGAGCGATCTTGTGGCCTTTCACGCTCGTTAAACTAAAATTTGAAGTCACGTCTATCTGGTGGTAGTTTACCCCTTTTTTCAGTATAGACAGTCAAATGTACAAACAAAGGTATACTCTAGAGGCTTCATATCCCTAGAAGAGTATTCTCAGGTATAATTTTAACCCTTTTCCGGGCCTGAGGGACTAAATTTATGAAAAAGGAACCCCCACGGAGTCCATAGTTAAGCTCTTTTCAGACTCCCTAAAATTGAAAAGATCGCCAAGTGACCTTATTCTTTCACACTCGTTAAATTGGTCCAGAAGAAAATTCTTGACGGAGTCCATAGTTAAGATTTTTTCAGACTCCTTAAAAATGAAAAAATTGCCAAGTGATCTTATCTTTATCACACTTGTTAAAATGGTTTTGAATAGACATCTTGTCAGTGCTAGTTTACCCCTTTTTTGAACCAACTAGACTACCTTCAAGAAAGGTACCCCATCAGAGTCTCCTTTTATGTTTTTTCAGACTCTCTAAATATGAAAAACCATCGAGCTTACCTTCTCTGGGCTCATTAAAATTACATTGAAGGACGTTACCATTGTGTATTTTATTAATCGCATTTGCATACCCGCATCTTTGGCCTAATGCCAGCTCCATGTTGCTCTCAACTAAACCATCTGAAGCATGCCTTATATGCAAGCCCTGTAGTACTTTGCCTCTGCGTCTCGACACCTTTGGCCCCTGGACGATTTTTCCCGAGTGTCATTTTCTTGCATATGTCCCTTTGCCCTTAGCATCCCTGTGTTCCGTGTGCTTGAAACTAGTATGTTTGTGACACTCAATCCTCCTTTGTAACATAGCATTCTTTTATTCTTTTTCAAGCTTTCCAACATTATTGAAAAAGACAAAAAAATCAAATATACCCCAAAAAGAGGAAGGGAAACGTATTTTCTTTTTATTTGGCAGCACAATGAGTCGCCCTTGGACAAAGCACATCCTTTCGTTTGTTTGTCAAGCTCTTGGATTTAATACAACCTTAGTAGGTTGTTCTCGCTACATAGAGTTGTGTCCTCCTCCGTTTGGTTATTCTTCCAAACATATGGAGAGTTTGCGTTGCCTCATGCATCGTGAACTTATGTCAAATGATATGTTGCCTGAGTCTCATCATTTGTCGTGCTATTTCCCAAGGGAATTTATACCAAGCTTGAGTTGGCCCCTTTACATTTTGTCTCTTTCCCTCATGCCGAGCCATCCTCAAAGTCCAATCAAGTCTTTGTTCGAAATCAATGAAGCCTTCAGTCTGATCATCAAGATTCTCTAGTCCACGATCGACAAGTCGTCGAAGACCTCTGGGTAGTGAAGTTGTACACTCATATTACACTCCTACCCGAGTTTTGAAGATTTTGAACTTATTTCTAGAGCTCTGAAGACCTCATCTCCAGCCATCAAGCCTTATCAACTTCTAGAAGATGGATACTCTACATGTATATATTTTTTATTTCGAGATGTAGCTCCATTGTGTATTACTCACTGCTACACTTTAAATAGTTATATGACATGGATCTACAGTGTATTTGATTGGTAGCCATGATTTTATTTCATTTCGAGCATGGGTATGTCCGCCTCGGTGAGACAATTATTATTTGGCAGAAGGCACCTCTCAATTTATGGTCCCTGGGCTCACTTGTTTGGAACGTTGGTGAAGATTGTTAATGTATTTTGTCCATCAGATGCTCTTCTGACCTCACACATTAGGGGGCATCTGTTATAACCCTAATTTTCACCAGACATGCTTACCTTGCATCAGGCCATCTTAGATTCCTTCTTTTCCAAAACACTATTGAACAACTCTTCTTAAAAACCCCTTTTATAAAGGCCCACGATCCCTGCTCCATTACTGCACGCGTGTACACGTGAGCTGACCCAAGACAACCCACGTGTACCTACAAAATCACGAAAAAAGGAAAGTTGTTGATGGAACACACATCTTTGGGTAAGTTAACTAAACCTTTCGGCCATGCATAGCCGGTCATTTGACCAAATACCTAGCTCCTTCTAACCTATAAAAGAAGGGGTAGGGGTCCAATTTGAAAGGAGGAAAAACATAGTAAAGAAACTCTACCCAAATTCGTATTCCCCTTTGCCCAAGATTCTGCAACCATTTTGTGATTTCAATGAAGAAGAGAAGCAAGTGTTTTAGCAGTTGGTGCACAGTAAAAGAGGAGCCCAGGAATGGATTCATGGAGCAGTGACCGGCTTCATCATTGTAAGTTGCTTTAGTGAAGTTAATAATAAAGAATTACTTTTTTCGTCCCACCATATGAGGTTTTCATTGTTTATTGCGTACATGTTGATTAAATCTCTAACCCATTAATCTATAGATCAAATGCATGTAGAGTTCTTTGTTTGTCTTTTGTGAATGCAGGACAGCCTTGGGAGGAGAGTTGCAGTCAAAGAGAGACCAAGTGTGAAGAGGGATCGATATCAAAATGCCAGAAATAAGGTATGTTCACTTGATCTTCTTAACTGTGTATTTGCTTAAGAATAATGGGGATTAGGTCTGGGATGATGGTAAAAAGTAGGAATCTTTAGGTCTTTTCTGCATGCATGATTAAAACCCTTAGTGCTAGTCTGTAGGGGGATTTCCCACTCACAACAATGAAGATGCAATGCGGACAGCATAACCGCATCTTTTTGAAGATTATTGAAAAATATGATATATATGGGTGTATGATGCACTGAGGACAGTGCATGAATAAGGGGAAGGGATTGTAATATCCCTTGACCGAACCCAATTGTAAATGTAATATAAATATACTTAAGTTGGTGAGTTGTTTTGACCTCATTTGATAATTCACATCATGTGGCATAGTGCGTGCATGAACTGCGTAGTAAAATGATGTAATATGCACATTGTAAGATACCGCGCGCAGTAACTAAAGTGCGCACAACCTTGAGGACAGTGGATACCGTGCGCAGTAACTAAAGTGCACGCAACCCTGAGGACAGCGGATACCGCACGCAATAACTAAAGTGTGCGCAATACTAAGGTCAGCAAACCTTTATGTATGTGATATGCATTGTAGGTTGGTGAGCTAGTATTATAAGTCGAAATGCTTATGTTTTGGTATTAGGCCGGAATGCCTAGATGTCAAGGGCCAATACGCCTACTTTGTACATGACTCATGATTAATATAAAATACATCACTGCGCGCAGACCGACCACGATAAAAGAGATGGGGGACTGAACTTCACCAGTTTTGGAAAGGGAGGGACAAAAGTCAATGGAATATTATATTAATATTTCCTAAAACATAAAGTATGGATAATTATTTTATCCTAAGTTCTAAAGTTGGGGACAAGTGGACAAAAGTAACTTCCAATATGACAAGTGTCAAGTTGGGGACATGCATTCATATTGTGGGGGTGTTGGATCATGTTTTCATTGATGCCAATGGTTTGATTGATTGATGTCATTGATTGATGTCAAGTGATTGATTGATGTCAAAGGATTGATTGATTGATGATTTATGTAATATAATATGTATTGTCCTTTATGAGAATGCATAGATGAAGATGGATCAATGAGTTGTCATTGATACATGATGAAGATGGATC
>ML793551.1:241158-269110 GCA_009831015.1 Picea engelmannii
GGAAGCCACAAGGAGAGATAATGAGCTTTTCAAAGGTAAAAAGGTTAATTAATTAATTAAAGTGATTTAATTAATTAATTAAATATTAATAAAATGAAAGTCACTTTGGAGGGACAAGGTGAGCCAAAAATTATAAAGGAAATCCAAGGGCCTCTTCTCATTAATTCATGTATGATCTTATTTTGATTTCTGGCTTCTAGCTAGTGAGCCCAATATTGGGGGTTTTGAGGGTTTTGACATAACAAACCCTAGAGGACGATTCGGTGGTGAAATATTCCACCTATATTGTCCCAAGATTGGTCTCGGAGATGCAATACTCTCCCACACCATTATAGTTCCATATCTACTCAGTTGCAGGAGGATTCTACATTAGTTTCATGTGCAGATAGAGAGAGGGCGCACCAGTTGAGGGATTCCAGCAAGAGGGGTGCACCATCTTTGGAGAGATATTCGTTGTAGGATATTGGCAGGGCTGTTGAGGATTCTATCACTTGGGTTTTCATTTCATGGCCTTGGACATCATATCTAGTTCTTTCTGAGACAGTTTTATGTCTCAGATTATTTCTTGAGCAGTGGGGCGAATTGAAGAGAAGGAGGGCATTTTTGAGATCCATATCTAGTCCGCTTGGAGGGGTTACACTTCAGATCTGACCCTGAGACTTTACCTAGTGACTTGTAGTGTCCCGATCTATATTTCTGGAGAGTTTCAGAGCATTTGGAGGCCTCCTTCAGCAGGGCCAAATTATCTAGGGTTTTAGTCATCTAATGGGGCGCACCATTCAGTGTGGGATTTCAGATCTACAGAGATTGAGAGGGATCTTGGAGATTCAGTCACCTGGGTTGTTCTTACCATCACCCAATCTATCAGTTGGCATATTTATTAGGGTGATTGGACACTTTTGGCAGCAGGGCTGAGTTATTGAGGGTTTCAGCCTTCTATTGGAGCGTGGCATTCTTCAGCTGGAGAGTTTGGCATTCAGATCTACTGGTATTGATCTTCATTTCTTATTTAGCCTTTGGAGGCATATTTTGTATTAGCGGGAGCATTTTGTAGCATCTCTTATCTATTATCTATCTTCTTGGCCATCTGTTGAGCATTCCAGATCGGCATCTTCATTGTAGTAGGTTTCTCTATTTTATGAATAAAGAAGAATTGAGATGTTTTGGATTGTCTATCTTATTGCATATGGTTGAGGTATGTTCCATGGTTATCTCTTTCTGTTATTTGTTGCATACACACATATAAACACATCTAAAAGGTAGATCAGCAAAGTGTTTGACGAAATACCCCACTCAGAAAAAGTTTTAAAAAGACACCAAAACAATGATGATCCTTGCATAATGGCTTGGGATCATTACATCTTATCATTAATATAATACATCACTACATGTAGACCGACCATGATAAAAGAGTATGGGGGAATAAACTCCACTAGTTAGGGAAAGGAGGGGGTAAAATTTAAGGAAAAGGGCTAAGCTAGGGAGCTTAAACCAAAAAGGAATATTATATTAATATTCCTTAAAGTATAAAGTTTGGATAATCATTTTATCCTAAGTTCTAAGGATGGGGACAAGTGTCAAGTTTGGGACATGCATACATATAGCTTGAACTTAGTTCATTTTCCCATTCCTTCTATCATCATTCACTCACTCATTCAGTTGTCCTATGTATCTTTATTTTACTATCATTGTACCTATACCCATACATGTACCCATACCTATACATGTACATGTATCAGTACCCATACCTATATCTGTACTTGGTTATCTTGGGAGTTGGACTGAAGAAGCGGGTTGTCAGTCCCGTGGGATACTGAAGAGGCGGGTTGTCTGGCCCATGAGTGATTTCTCTCTAGGTGAGAGAATTGTTGGGAATTGATTTTCGGAAAGGTGCCAAACTACAGCTACAAGGCTATGAGACTTCTTGTCTGGCCTATTGCTGAAGCCCGGAAAGGAAGTGGGGCAGTCGAAGGATTTTTTAGCAGAGAATGGGCACACATCCTGTGGTGGGATAGTCATGTGTGGAATGAGGGACTGTAGGTTGTTAGTTTGAGTTGGCACATGTGACATATTCTTTCCTATTGTTTGAGATACATCAGCCTGGTTAGGAATCCCTTTACCCGAGTGGAGTTTAGTCCCAGCTCGGGGGTGACCCACTACTAAGAGTGATGAGTAGCGTGGTCTAAGGCTGGGAGGTTCGTGGAAGGTCTGCATGCAGTTGGTGATATTTTTACCAAGATAAGTGTTAATTGTGTGCTAAATTACATGCTGCATTATTATTTATGTGTTTATTTTTATGGGTTTTTCCTGTGTGTGGTTTATAACTGTCTTTATATTTATGGGTATTGTTTGTCTATGTTGCATGTATAATTTTACTGTTATTTCCATATGAATATGTGCATTTACATAATGTATTTTTCTATTTTAAGTTTTATATATAAGTTTCTGCAAGATTTTCTGTGTGTATATGTTTTAATTTGCATACAGCTCAAAAACTTTATGTGGCATAGCCCAATTGGATGTTGGGGATGTTATACTTTAACAGAGTGGATACATGGGTAGGTCAAACAAATATAATGATAGATCAACTTCAAATACTTTATATTCTGAAAACAGGGTAACAAAGCACAGTCGAGATTGTTCCCGAAGTAGTTCTCATGAAATTTCCAAAAATATATAGTTTATTACATATTCTTGAAATTGTAAATGTGTTTGTCTTAAAGAATGGGATTGGAGATCCCACGAACCATTAAGAAAATAAATACAAGAAATCGTATTTTAGAAAGAGGACAGTGGGCGGTGGAAAGATCAGCAAGACCTGGTAAGAAGAAAAAAGGAGTTATCAATCTTTGGTTAAACCTTTCTAGTGAAAGAGGTGGAATAATTGGATGAAAGACTTGATAAAGAAAGAAGAATGTGATCAACGTAAACTTACTATGATGGTCGCTCGTGTCTTCATTTTCTTATTGATGTTCTTTTATCATTTTCATCAACAGTTACAGGAACCATCTCAACTGCTTCTTTCCCTTCATGTGGAAGTTTGACGATATCCTTTTTGAACCACTCTTCGATGTAATTTTTCATAGGTGCCACATTGATTTCATGTTGGATTTTAATATTAAATAGCTCACCCTTCAAGTTATGGAGATCAATGGAAATACCATGTAATATTTCTTCAATATCCTATTTTTTTACGGAATAATCTACTAGCTAGTTATCTATGGCGTATTCATCATATACAACTATGCCATAGAATTTTTCAAATGATAATACTTTTAAAATATTATCTTGCTCATCGAACTATTGTTTTGTTAAGAACAACGAGTTGAGGATCAACTTGGGATCTTGGACCTCGTTAGTGCTTCCAGATAGGTCCACCTCTGTGAGCCTTTTGAATAGATCTTCTCTCCTTGTTATGGCTTGAATTCATGCCGGGACGATGTTGCTCAAGTTCTTTATTTTCTCTTTCCAGCAAGCATTCAGTTGCTTGATCCGACTTGGAGAGGGAAGGTCCTCCTCTTTTCTCTTAAGCTCTGATATGTTAGTAAATTTAATACCAAATGGTACCACTGCATCAAGGTAGAATCCTTCTTCATTTTTTAGATTGGCCTGTAGATATTCAAGGAAGTCATGCGCCCTCGAGCCAAAAGAAATCATGCTCTTTGAAATTTCCCAAGCTTCTATAATCAATGCCATTCTTTTCTTGATATTATTCTCCATGTAACTCCTAGCTAATGTGAGTAAGCTTGAGGATCCTTTTATTCCGGCTGCGAGCGTGGTAGGTCCAACAATTTCCAAAGGGATAGAAAGGAGTGGAAGAGGCATCAAAATCTCTTCATGTTCCTTAATCATTTCCTTCAACTTTTTATTTTCTTCTTCGAGACTACCAATAGAATCGTCCAATGCATCACCGATGGCTAGATGGATTCTAGATACCTGGGAAGGCCGCATATTATTTAGGTTAACCTTTGAATGATATTTCCCCTTTTTATTCTTCACATCACTCTTCTTAATAATTAATTTTTTAGACTCATTGTCAAAGACAACAATCTGAAATACAAATGATTCTTCTTCATCAAATATTTCATTCTCAATAATTTCCAACGACTGGTTCTAGTGAGCCGCAACTCCTGACTAGTCAATGTTAGGGATCATCTTATCAATGTCAAATTCGAGCTCCATATCCTCAAGGGAGAAGCTATTGATGTCACTTTTGACGTGATGATCTTATTCTTCTTGTACAATTTTCTTCTTCTTTCTCAGAGGAATTTTATGGGAGCTTTCAATTTTTCTTGGAGGGGGGTTCTTGTCTCCTCCTCCAGCTAAACTGTTGTTGGTTACCTTCTTAGATGGGTGGGCCACTGGAGCACTACTTCAAGGTGTTGAAATCTTGGGATTAATAGCTAGGGACTGTGCACTCTTCTCTCTGGGACCTTTTCCTCTATGTTTATACAATTCATTGAACTGAGTATCGTCTCTACATCACCAACAGTGTGGGTAGGATTACCCAGGTTATTGTCTTCTTCTTCTCCTAGAACGGTATGGATGAAGGAAATAATAAAAAGCATTGTTAACATATGTTCCAAAAATATTCCATTAGGTTCAAACCCTCTAATATTTTCAGTGTACTTGAGATTCAAGTTGTGGAAGTGGCTAGCGAATTCATCAATTTTGTTCATATTTCTGAATACAAAATCTCTAACTTTCCAAGGCAATGGAATAAACTGTTTTTTTCTTTTTTCATGAAAAAAGTGCAGCCAAAATTTATATTGCCTTGCAACTTCTTTGAAAAACATTATGTCAGATATATGGCATGGAAGAAAGGAAGGATTTTCCTTAAAACCGAAAATTCTAATGACATTGTAATTCTCCATTTGTTCCAAAGTCCCCTTTTTATCCAGGAACTTACTAGCTTGAGAAAATATTTTTGGGGCATCTCGTCCAAACAATAACACTTTAAAAACCAAGACGAAGTCGTTGAAAACTTCATAAAAATGTAGGGAATCTTTGTGCCTCCATAACACTTGGTACCAAAAGGTCACAGGGTCAAATTCACAATTCACCTTTTTGCATATAGATAATTTAGGAAACTGAAAGTAATGTGCTATCACAAAAACAAAATAAGAAGACATAAAGAATTTCTTATCCTTTTTATATTGAGACAATTGGGAAGAGAATTCAATGGAAATCAACTTCCCCAATCGAAAATGGTCTTCTCCTTAATAGTAAAATATAAGATGTAGAATCATGCGGGAAATGTTAGTAGTGTTTTCTTGGTCTGTAATTCTAGTAAATAACCAGGCAATTTCCCGAAACGTGGTTTTGAACAAGCTGGCCTGCAGTTTGGTAATATCCTCGGGGATGGAAGCAGGATTCTCCAAGAATTTTGGTAAGAGATTCAGGCCATTGTCGTGTTTTTTCAAAAAGTCTCTGCAATATTCACCTTTGAAGGTGAGCGTCGTCTCTGGGAGTGTCAGCATCTTATGGAATACTTGAGGAGAAATAATAACAGGAGAATAGTCCTAGAGAGGAATTATCCATTGGCTTGGTATATATTCCTCGGAGCACCAGGAAACCAATTCCTTACGGTCAAAAACTTCAAGAACACAACCTGCGCACGTAATGCCAGACGTCCAAATTACTTCCTTATGGGCGGAAGGGGATCAATAGTAAGAGTATGCTCTATGTTAGCACCATTTTTTTTATAGTTAGATTCATAGGCTCATCCAATGTTTTAGAGTCATGTCTTATTTATTTGAAAAAACAAAGCTTTCCTAAATAAGTTGTAGCTGGTGTATGAAAGTTTATGAGGTCAATGACAAAACTAAGGGATGGTTTGAAAAATGAAGGACTTTGGATAAAAGTCAGGAAAAGGGTGTAAGGATTAATCATGTTTGAGTTGTAAGGTTTTAACTTATGAAATATCGAGTCATGTCCAAAAAGGGGAATTTAGGTACCAAAGTCGATTCAAGTGGTTAGAATAAAGGTCATGTCAAAAGATATCATGAGCATCACTACCTAATCATGAAGTCATAAAAGTGAACAATCATGGCACTCCTAGCATGTTTACTTTGCACACTTCAAAAATGTACCCATTGCATGAGTTTGCTACGTAAATTTTCAACCTTATTTCGAACTTCTCATTGCCATGGATTTACCGTCCTTTTCCATGATTTCATTCCTTATCCGTTCAAGCATAAATATTGTCTACCCTTCATGCTTCTTCATCACTTTCATAATTTGTGCGTTGTCCATAGTTTTTTCAACAAGCTTTGGAGCCCTTCATTGCATAAAAAATATTTGTTGTCAGTCGTTATGTAAGTCTGCTATTTTGATTTTGTTGTGTCTCCTCCATTGCTTTCAGCCATTTCTTAAAAGTCTTCTTGGAGCTCATTGTAAGCTAGCTTTTTGGAACACGATTTTTATTTTCACAGTCATCCTTTCTTCTTCTGAACTACCTACTGCTGCGCTAATATTTTTATTGTCGCACCAAGTTTTCCCACTGCGCCGAATTTTTTCACCACACTTTATTTTCGAGCCGATTTTTCCATTGCACTGAATTTTTCCGTTACAGTTTCCTGTCGTGCCAATTTTTCCCATTGCACCAAATTTTTCCAACGCACTTTATTGCCGCGCCGAATTTCTCATTGCGTCGAGTTTTCTGTTACTGATTTGTTTTCCACACAAATATTATTGTTGCTACCTTTTCTTGCAGTTTCTACAAAGTTCATCATTCTTATTTTTTGTGTAGAGAGGGTATTACAATTCATTGTTGCGCGCTTGAAATTAACATATACCAACACCATGGCAACTTCCCAAAGAAAAAGAAAGAATGCAAGAAGTGGCAGGGTCGTGAGGTTTGAACCTCATGATTTAAACTTAATAAATGCAGACCCAACGAATAGGGTGTCTTTTGAACAAGCCTGATATATGTGTTTCTGTGAAAGGATTCAAGGATATAATGTGTAACTAGTTGAGTAGTTTGCCCTCAATTTTACTGGGGTCGGTGCAACAATTGTGGGAATCACTTTCCAAGTGACAGAGGAAACTATGTCAGTTGCGATGGAGATCCCTCTGCAAGAATAAAAATAGTTTAAAGGTATTCCTTTAGAAACTTCATGTTATATGGATTTAATCAAGCCTAAATATCAAAATTGGAAAATTGGAGTCGACATTCCAAACGAGTATCTCCTGGAGCCTTTTGAGAAATTTTTAAATATAATCAGGAAATACTTCACCTGTGAAGGAATATTCAACAAGGTTCATCCATACCACATCATGTTACTGATGCATTTCACAGGGGGAAATCCCGTAAATTTACCTTTCTTCTTATGTCAAAGCCTGGTAAAAATGACAGATAGTGTTCAGGACAAAGTTGATCAGTCAAGGAACAACTTATTCCATTTTTCATTAATTAAGATGTTAGTGGTTGAAGAGTTGAGAAATTTGAACAAGGACTAGAATTATTTTCTGATTTCAGCTAACATTCCCAGAGACCCTAAATGAGACATTCATCTATTTGTTGATAAACCAGCACTTCATAGTTCAAAGGCGAGATGGGAAGATGCTACTGAAAGAAGAAAAGGGAAAGAAATATAAGACTTGTCATTCAGTCATCCAATATCCCAGAAGACAAGCAGGTCAAGATTGATTGATAAAACTGAGGAGATCCAAGATCCCAGTAAACCACACACCAAGTCCTCTTCCAAGAGATTTCCCATACCCACAGTTCAGCTAGAGCTTGTTGAATGTGAAAACCAGGGAATTGATGAATAGCAGGTGGAGTTAGGTGAGGAAAATGAAAATACTCGGGAAATGAAACACCAATTAAAGCAAGCTCAACACGTCATAGCCCAATTTTATCAAGAAAATAGAGAATTGAGAAATAAGCTAACAGAAAATATTATTGAAACACCAGCATCACAGAGTCAAGCAGGTCAGTTATCCCCTACCTCGCCAATAGAAAGAGAAAATAATATAAATTATCTTAAAAATCACCTCAGAGAAGCCCAAGATGTAATCATTGAGATTAGGGAGGAAAAGAGGATGTCAGAGGAAATAATCATGGAACATTTCAAATAGTGAAGACCACTTATTGATAATTCATGTGCAGCTCTCTCCGGCACTCAATTGAAATTGAAAATAAATGGGGCTTTGTTGAGACAGATGAAAAATTTGAAAAGACAAATCTTGCCATTCAGAAGGAAAAATAGGGCCTTACAATTGTAGGTGACTTTGAACAAATAATCTATGAAAAAATTAGATGATCCCATTTTCCGCAGCCAACTAGATTCGCATGCTCAACCTCTGCATGAAGATCTGTCTCGTGAAATCACTATGTGTATTTCACAACAAAAGCCAGAATCTACTGCGCAGCAGTGACAATGTTTTCCATCAATACGTATAATGTTACATCACAACCATATGGTTGTGATTTTCCTAAATAATTTATGATTATAAACAACATTCCAGATAGTTTTTGATTGCCAGATCAACTTTCCTATTTTTGAGAATTTTTGTACAGGTTGTTATTCTTTTTTGAAAACAACTAGATCCACAACTCTAGGAGATAGTAGTTTGATTCCTAGAAGCTTAGTGTATCTTTACTTTCTATATATAAGGACTATTTTGATGTAAAAGGGGGCACGCAGGAAAAAGTATAGATATTTTGATCCTCTATGTAATTTTTTGAAACTAAAGAAATAAAAATGTAGAAGTCATGAGTTCCTTAAGAAAAATATTCTAATGGTGATGATCTGAAGTTTGTACCTCTCCTTGTATGTATTTCTTGTGTATTCATATTCATTTTCACTTCTCTTATGTTTAAATTGGTATATTTTAAAGTCCATAATTCATCTAAGTGGTGCTCTATGCTGAACTGATTTAAATTTTGTCTATCCTCCCAGCTAAGATCAAAATTCATCCAATGCAGTGCTCTGATTTTGGTGTATGTTTATTTTCTTCTTTCGCCCTACATAATCAAGTTAATTATTGAAGTTCATCACCTTGTTTAGCCTTTGTTCCTCTAAGGAGTTCTACCTACCAAGCATTGTTTCTTTGTTTTCAGGGGTTGACTCCATAGCCCTAGAAACACTATCTTTTGTCAGCAAACCTGTTAAAAATCTACCTTGAAGTTTAAAATATAGCCATCAAGAAAAAAACCTTTCTATCAGAGATCAAGTCTCAAAGAGAGCCCTCTCTATATTGGAAAGGCTAGTTTCCAGTCTTAAAGTTGGTTTGTAGGTTATCTTTGTAGATTGTTTTTTTTTTCAACCCAACAATTTACTCAGCGTTAACACTCTAGACCACTGAAAATTCTGATCTTCTCGTCCAAATATGTTCAAGGTATCTCCACAAAACTATTTTCGAGTTGTTTCTACCATAAGTTGACGAGATCGTTCTTTTTTATCCATATAATCTTATAAACAGGTGCTTGAGAGATAATATATAATATTCCATAAATAATGTTTTAATGTGATTTAATGAGGAAGTTCCTCGAGCCCTTCACTAATTAATGACAATATTTGCAGGACCTACATAATGAGTTATTATCATTAAACCATACTAAATGTGCATTGGGAAAAGTGTGAAGAGAAAAGAAGATTCTCAAATAGAAAAGAATAGTGTGTTTGAGACTCTTCTTTTCTATTTGAATTTAAAGTGAATTTGAGGTGTCTTGAGTACTTTGGTTGGTTTTTCTTATCTGAGTGAGCTATATTCCTAGTGAGTGGTGATCTGGGAAATGTTCCCAATAGGTTATCTAAAACCTAGTAGTGTGTCCTTTTTCCTTTTACATCTAGTTTGTGTATGTTCAAGGGAGTTCCATCACTAGATCATATTTTAAGTTTTTTGTTTTTGATCCCAAGTAGACATTAGAGTGTGCATGGGGGGATCACTAGTCTATCGATATCACACAGCCCTTTTCTTGTTGTTTGCTAGTTTGATATGCATATTCATTTTCTTAGATTAGAAGAAAATTACATTTCAAAAACAAACAAACAAAATAAAACATTGATAGGGTAAAGGTTTTGAGTGATTTTAAAGAGATTGCATTGGTGTGTTTTGCATTCAAGGATCTTGTTTATTTCTTTGGTTTTCCTTACACAGTTGTTGCATGATAGTGAGGTTGTGTTTTTAATTGTGAAATCTGAAAAGGAAAATTTTATCTTCCCTTACTTAGATAGAATTCATCAAAAGTAAAAGTTGCATCTTTTGCATATACTTTCTCTTCTTTGGATTGGAAAAGAGTCAAAAACATCATTGAAGCTTCATTCATTCCCTTGAGTAATGAACATCCATAAGAAAAAAATATTCTTAATTTAAAATCAATTAGAATTTATTTCTTTATAGAAAACCAACATAGATAGGATTTAGGGCCTCGGTGTATGATTGGAGAGTAAACTCTCGAAGGCCACCTAAACTAGACCTAGAAGTCACTAAAGAGTGCTCAAATCCATTATCACAGCATGTGTATCAGGAAGCTCCTCTAACATATGATTCAATCACAAGGTCACATTGGGGCAAGTAGAGTGATATCCCCTATCTTCTTGTCTTGGTGTTTGCTAGACTGCTTCGACTAGTACGTGTACAAGGGTTTTAGAAGCTCCACGCCTCCTTGAGAGGTAATGCTCCTTGAGACTTTGGGATTAATTTCCCTACCCATACGTGTGGTGAGATATTCAATTATTTTCTTGGTCACTGATTGTGAGGTGGTAACCTTAGTAACATTTCCTAGGTAGCCACATAGGTGCTTGTGGGTTGGGTTTTTAGAGGTCCCTTGATCCATTGGTATTTCTTATTAACATCCTAGATTTTTTAGGGGTGTGATCTTTGGTTTTGAGTCTACGTAGGCCATAGGTTTATTTTTCTCTTTGTTATAACAGACTTTATTCACCATGGAAAACCAACCACTTCCCTAGTCCTGTCAATAATGAGTACTTTTACTAGAGGCGATGGAAAAATTAACACCTCTTAAATGGAGTTCAATCCATGACATAGAACCTACTTGGTCTAATAGAGGGTCTAAGGAGAGTGAACACGTAGAAATAAAAGTGGTTGATGAAATTCCTCCACCTCATTTTAACCCTCCTTTGACTGATCCTATAGACCATGTACTCATCTAGGTTAAGGAACTCTTTAGTGAACCTTTTTCTTTGTTTAGTGATCCTCACATCATGTCAGGCCAAATTGTTTCATCTGTATCCAAGCCTTCAATCCCATCAATAAGAATTTCTGGAGGTACCTCCATGATTTCCTCCTTGCCATCCATTAGTGTCAATGGACCTACACCTTCTATGCCCATTTCATCAGTTGTCTCCATTTGGGGGATGTCGATCATAATTGTTTTTCCCTCCATGAGTATGCCTAGAATCAACACTCGCATCCCATCTATTATGATGCCCACACTAGGATTTCCATCCAGTGGGGGAGAAAACTTTTTTATCACAACTGAAAGTGGATCTTCTTTCACCTCTAGCATCCCTATAGGTATCTGAGTAATGTCGAATGTTAATTTTCCTTTTGGTTGGAATGTGTCTAGTGGGTTTAGGGTTGCTCCTAGCCAAGATGGGGGAAAAAATGTTTCTGTGGGAATCGTCATCCCATGGGGTAGAACACCAATTCCTAGAATCTCTAATCCTTCCACATTTACCTATGTTCCTGGGGACATCCCCCATAGGGGAACTTATGTTCTAGGGAGTAGTGGACCTTGCAGTCATACCGCTATTCCTGGGGGAATTCCCCCTAGGGGAAATTATGCTCAGTGAGGTTGTTATCCTTTCATCCACACTTATATTCATGGAATTTATTTATCTATGGATATTTATGGTCATGGGAGTAGTATTCCTTTAGGATCCAAGTATGCTCCTAGAGGTAATAATTTTGGGGTACGGTCTTGGAAGAAATAATGTTTCTAGGAGTCCTTTTATCCCTAGAGGCAATCCTTCTAGGGGAATGTTCAATCTTGGGAGCAGTCATGCTCCTGGGATTTCTTCCATCCCTGGAGAAATAACCCTTTTGGTAATGTGAATCTTGTTAGAAACACAAACATGGGGGGACTAAAGGTCCATCTGTTCCAAAGGGTGCTTCGTCATCTACCCATTATTCCTTTTCCAACATGTCACTTCTTTTATTCATGACATTAGACTTTCCAGACTTGTCACATTTGAAAAATGACCCCATTCTCCACAACTCGTTTTGGTTGGCCATACCTGCCAAGTTACCTATGGACATGCCAAAGTTTGATGTAAATTTGGGAGAAGACTCATCCACACAAATTATGACCTATCACCTATGGTGTTCATCCAACTCTTTGATGGATGATAGTAATATAGTACATATTTTCCATAGATCACAGACTGGAGGTGCTGCAAAATGGTATATTGAACTTAAGGGTGCTTCCTTCACTAGTTTTAATGACTTTGATATGGATTTTTTAACACACTTCTAATTTCCCATTAGGTATGAGATTGGGACAAATCTATTGACATCCCTATGCTAGGATACCTCCACCCACATATCTGATCACATTCATGATCAAATCCAATATTTCCAACCAACTCATGGATTGGTTTACCAAATCCCTCTTGCCACCTATCGCCATGGATGTTATTATGATAGGGTCAAATTTTGAGGAGTAATCTATCTTACGTACGTAGCATCTAGACCTGATCTACTCTCATTATAACACATTATACGATATTATCCCACATGCTCCAATGTTGTCAACAGATCCTCATAGACCAAAATCAAGACCCCGTGTCGATGGTGTGGTTGGTTTTGTTTCCAGTGCATCTATGGGGCAGTTAGTTGGACAATTGGGTCAAATTAAAATTTCATCGCACCCACCAACTACTATTCCCACCACTCAAACTGATCAGGCTTCTGATCAAACCTTCTAGATGAATTCAGTGAAATCCATGCAATCGAAGGATCCTTAGCAACCTAGAGGAAAGAATAAGAATAAAAGAAAAATTATAACAATGACTGTAGAACCCCTAAAACCCAGAACACTATTGGGGGAGGCATGAAACTGAAGAAAAAGAATAGGTTTCCTTACAAGATTTTTGGGGAAGACCATCCTTCTCACTATTGTCCCAATATGGATGAAATTCATCACCATTTTTCCCAACAAAAGGCTCTCCAATAACCTATTGTGTTGGCATGTTTACAAGAAGAGCGTGCTTGTCATTGATGGAAAGAACAGTAGCAACGATGGCATGTCTACAGGCAAGAATAGCAGCAACTATAGGATTCTTACAGTTATTGATGGAAAGAACAACAAAGATGAAGGTATGGTTACAGGAAAGAATAGTAGCGACGTTGGCACGTTTACAGTTGGGAGACAACAATAGAAAATAGGCATGCAAGGAAGATCAGCAGCGATGATGGCATGGAAAGATCAGAAGATAGTGAACTTAATCTCAATTTCAGAGTTTCAGATACCGAGAGTTGGAGGAGTCAAGAGTCGAGACTCTTCATCACAGGAGTCCCGAAGTTGCGAAATGCAATACACCGAAATCCCAAAACAGGCACATCAAACCACGACTTAATCTCCATTTTGGAGTTTCGGATACCAGGAGTTGGAGGAGTCAAGAGTCGAGACTCTTCATCACAGGAGTCCCGAAGTTGAGAAATGTGAAACGTCGAAATCTTGAAACAGGCACATCAATAAAGACTCCATTTTGGAGTTTTGGGGATTGCGACATGGAGTTTTAGAGTTTTAGGGATCACGACATGGAGTGTCAAGATATCTCATCACAAGAATTGTCAAAATCGCGAAATGTCGAAATGCAAAATTGTGACATGGAGTTTCAGAGATCGCGACTTGGAGAGTCGAGATGCCTTGCAACAGGAACTCGCGACATGCAAAATTGTGACATGGAGTTTTGGAGATCACAACTTGGAGAGTCAATATGCCTCGCAATAGGAATTCACGACATGCAAAATTGCGAAATGCCGAAATGCGAAATGCGAAATTGCGACATGGAATTTCGGAGATCATGACCTGGAGAGTCGAGATGCCTCGCAATAGGAATTTGCGACATGCAAAATCGTGAAATACCGAAATGTGAAAAATACCTTTTGGTGTAGTTTTCGTATACCAGGAGTTGGAGTGTCGAAACACTTCACCACAGGAATGCCGAAATGCTAAAATGTCAAAATGTGAAATGGAAAAATCAACGCTAGACCCTGTGCTTGTAATCCAACAGTGTTGGATACTTGGAAATATGATCGAAGGGCTATTGTTGCTCTTCATGATTAATTATTCAGTTATGATTCAGTTAGAAGAAACGAATCATGGTTCTTGGACGGTTGGAGTTTCAGTTGTTGAATCGTTGTTCTAGGGATTTGAGGGGTAACTGAAGTGGTAGAAGTGTATAAAAGAAACACACAGTGACTGTGCGTGGTTGGTTGTTCTGAATGAAAAATGAGGTGAACTGTAAAGAAGGGAAATTTACAGTATGTGCAGTGTGAGACCAACAGTATGCGCAGAGTGAAATAAAACTTAGAGATGAGTAACAGATGAGGAAGAGCTAGAAGCGAGATGTAGTTTTCTTTTTTAGGCTTGAGCGAGCGAAGCAGAGCAAAAGTGGAGTGGCAGTGAACAACCTAATGAGCAGAACCGTGGCACGGTGAAGAGCATGCAGAGGCACTGTGCATGGAGGATGAAGAAGGTGCATAGATAGTATAAATACGCATAATAGAGAAGAGATGGAGGTGGTTGTTGAGATTTATTCAGGTGTGTAGAAGGAGGCAGAGTGCAACAGCTGAAATGCACAAAAGAGGAATGGTGCATAGAAGGGACATGGAACACAGAGCATAAAGCACAGCAGAAGCAAAGAACAGAGATGTATAGCTGAGATAGTAAAAGAAGGTTGAGGTGCACTTGTAGAGAAAAGCAAAAGATCAGAAAGCGCAAGAAGATGCAGGCAAAGAGAGACTGATACAGGAGAGCAGAGCAGCATAGCAAAACAGTTATAAGTCTGGTAAGCGAATGACAACTATTGAATCACTATAATAAGTTTCAATAGAAAATATTTATATTTCAGGGTGGTAGGGAGGTGCTAGGGAGGACTGTTGTCCTCAGAGATTCAAGTGGGTTCTTGAACATAGGGATTTGTAGCTTCCATCTGGTTGTAGCCAGAAAAACCAGGCTGGCAGGGTGGTGCAAGGGAGAATTGTTGTTCTTTGTTATACAGGTTGGTGCATGTGTGAATGGAAGTTGGTTCTTCCATCCATTTGGTGTTGGAACACTTAGGGAGTTGGTTCTTCCTTCTAGTGGGTTCTAGAGAAACCAGGGAGTTGGTGCTTCCTTTTATTGGGTGCTAGAGAAACCAGGGAGTTGGTGCTTCCTTCTAGTGGGTGCTAGAGAAACCAGGGATTTGGTGCTTCCTTCTAGTAGGTGCTAGAGAAAATAGAGAGTTGGTGCTCTCAACAAGTTGCATCTTGCAAAACAGAGGTTTTAGCCTCACAATGAATTGGAGCTCATATGTATGATAATGTACAGAATGTAAAGATTACTTATCATACCAAGAAGAAGAGGTTTTTACCTTTTATGGGTTTCCTCAGGAAATATATGTCTTTGTATATTTCATATGTGTGACTGATGTCAAATGTTTTATTGCTTACCTCCCTACATTATTGTGATTGTCATTAAGTGCTCTGCAAAGAGTTTAAAATAAGCATAATTTTTTAAGCATGGTAACAACTGATTCACCCCCCCCCTCTCAGTTGTCCAACAATTGGAATCAGAGCCAACCCCTTTTATCTAAGGTTAGATCCTAGAGCTTAAACATGTCAAGACATGAAGGAAATTCAACCAATAAGGCCCCTCTGTTCAATGGAACAAACTTCGCCTTCTGGAAGGTTAGAATGAGAACATACCTAATGGCCTTAGGTGTTGATGTTTGGGATGTAGTAGAGACTAGATACATAAAGCCTGTAGTGCTAGCTTCCAAGTATGATAAGTTAGAATTTAGCTTTAATGCTAAGGGAATGAATGCTATCTTGAATGGACTTGCAGAAGCTGAGTTTGTAAAGGTGATGCATCTTCAAACTTCCAAAGAAATGTGGGACAAACTCATTAGTAGTTATGAAGGTAATGAGAAGGTAAAAGATGCCAAGATTAAAACCTACAAAGTAGAGTTTGAAAAGATACAAATGAAAGAATATGAAACCATTGGGAAGTATTTTCTGAGAGTTGAAGAACTAGTAAATGCAATGAAAGCACTTGGTGAAAATATTGAGGAAACCTCTTTAGTTCGGAAAATTTGGAGATCTATGCCAGATAGGTTCAACCCAAAGGTCTCAGCTATAGAAGAACTTAATGATATAAAGGCTTTGTCTTTTGATAAACTTCTAGGAACATTGACTGCATATGAAATGAGGATAGTTACAGATAAACCCACCTCTAGAGAAGCATCATTTAAAGCAGATAAGAATGAAGATTCTGAGCCTGTTGAAATTGAAGCAAAATTTGTGAGAAGACTAAAGAAAGGATCAGACAAGTACCAAGGTAAACTACCCTTCAAAATTTTTAATTGTGGTAAGATAGGTCACTTTGAAAATAAGTGTCCACACAAGAAGAAGGACCAAAACTCTGAAGGTGAAGATAAGTACAAATCATAAAGATTTGATAGAAATAAAAGTTTATGTGTAAACAATGATGACTCCTCAGAAGACACCGATAGTGAATCTTCCTGTGAAGATAAGGTAAATGACTTCATTCTTATGGAAAAAGAGGATTATGATAATAAAATCATAGGAATTGATGATAATTATGAAGAAGTTGTGGTAGATATGGAAGGAGAACTAATCAGTTCACTGGAAGAGATTGACAGACTCGGAATTAAGAACAGAAAGCAAAAACAATTGTTGATACAGTTCGAGAAAGACAGTAAACAACCTGATGAATACTTTGCCCTGCTAAAAGTGGAATTAGAAGAGGCAAATAAAATCGAGGACATTCTGAAACAACAATTATCAGAAAAGAAGGCAAGATGTAAAGCTCTGGAAGAAGAAGTAGTGAAAATTAGGAAAGAGTTGGAGAAGTTTCAAGCCTTGTATCATCAGAATCTGTCAAGTATCAAAGCCTCAGAAGGATTAGCCACCATTTTGAATCAGCAAAGGAATCCAAAATTGAAAACAAGTTTGGGTTATGAAGAGGGATCAAGTAGTGGTCATCCAAGCAACAAAGACTTCATCAAGTTTGTCAAATATACAACCAATGATGACAACAAACCTGCAGAAACAAAGGAAGATAATCAATTTCCCAAGAGGAGTAAAGAAAAAGGTGCCAGAACTCAATCTGTAGAACAAGGAAATAATACACTTCCTGCTCAAGGAAATCATCAGCATGGAAGAAATCGATCTGCTCAAAGAAGACAACCATTTTCCAGGTACAAAGAATTTTTCTATGGATATTGTTTCTACTGTTCTAACTTTGGTCACAAAGTTGTAAATTGTTCCTTAAGACTTAGACATGAGCAATTAAGATTTCCAAGGAATAAATATCTGCCACAACAAAGAATGATACAGCCAAGTAACAAACCATCACAGATTGCAAATTTCCAAATTAAGTCTAGAGACATGCAATTGAGAAGGTCAAGAAATAATAAACAGTCAATGAGTAGACAGCGCTGCAACAATAACTTTGACCTATTCAACAATGAGATTGAATGTTATAACTGTCACAACTTTGGCCAAAAAGATGCAAACTACCATCTAAATAATTACAAAGCAGATCCAAGGATAAAGTTCTTAGATAGAAAGGCCAGCACATGGAAAAGGAAAGATAGTGAAAAATGTGGTCTAGAACTTTCAACTCAAAAATAAAAGGCCTCCGAGAATATAGACAGTGGATGTTCCAAACACATGACTGGAGACAAGGATAAGCTTCTATCCATAAGTAAAAGAAAAATAGGAAATGTGATCCTTGAAAATGATGAACCAAGTAAAATCAAGGATAGATGGATGGTGAGTTTGAGTAATGAAAAAGGAGATTCCCAATACGTTCTGCTTGTGGATGGTCTGAAACATAATTTGCTCAGTACAAGTCAAAAGCGTGACAGAGGCAGTGAAGAGGTGTTCACGTCCAAAGAGTGTAAGGTAAATGTAAACTCAGGACAATTGTTGAATAAAGGCATAAGGACAATTAATGATGTTGATATTGAATCCTCTCTTGCAAGTAAAGAAGAAGACACAGATACAATAAAAGAATGTTCAGTTAGCATATATCCTGTGGAAGAAGTAGAAGAAGAATCATGTCATAAGATAGAAGCTGAAGTTTTGAAGGTTGAGAATTCAAACACCCAAAGCAAGTTCTTAAATAGCTCCATGACCCTGCATAAGCTCTTGGATAATCAAAGATCATCAAATGACAAATCTGGTATTGGATACAACAAGGAAGAAATCAGTACTCCTAAGAAACCTGATACATGACCTTCGTCTATGAAAAAGAAAAGAAGGTATGAGAGTGGTTGTAGCGGTTTTTTCTTATGATTGAATATGGTCATAAAATCCTTGTATTGTATGCATCATGGAAGAAAAATGAAATTGCAGTAATAGAGATCGATGAGAATCAATGGGGAGATCCAAGGGTTGTTTGAAAAGTACAAGATACAATTACGTAGTGTGTCAGTAGGACAACAGCATCTTCAACAACAACATTTTGTTTTACAAAATGATATACATGACATCTTGTAGAGATAACAAGAGGAAAGACATCGTCAAGGAAATATAACCTTTTAGGAACAAAGGGGGAAAATAGTCAGAAGCAGAGAGAATAGTGACAGGGGGAGTCATCCAGTTATGACAAGAAAAGGTTGATGAAGGAGTCCCAGTAAGAGAGGTGATCAATATTGAGTATTCTATAGAGGATACAGTGAAATATGAAGATGAACATGTCCAAGAATCAAAAGGAGAAGACTATGGTTTAGATACAAATATTTTTCAAGCCTCAAATAAGAGAGTCCATCTTGTCAGGGGGAGTTTGTGTTGGTTTAATATCTGATACTTCATAAAAATACCACAACAGCTCAGGGGGAGCATGTTTTCTTTGACATTGATGTCAAAGGGGGAGAAAAGGAGTGGTCCAGACTAGATGCTACAGTTGGAGGTCCAAAAAGATTAGCACAACTGCTCAGGGTTGCCATCAATGCCAAAGGGGGAGATTGTTGGCATGTTTACAAGAAGAGCGTGCTTGTCATTGATGGAAAGAACAGCAGCAACGATGGCATGTCTATAGGAAAGAACAACAACAATGATAGCATGCTTACAATTATTGATGGAAAGAACAACGATGAAGGTATGGTTACAGGAAAGAATAGTAGCGACGTTGGCAGGTTTACAGTTGGGAGACAACAATGGAAAACAAGCAGGCAAGGAACAGTAGCAACGATGGCATGTCTACAGGAAAGAACAGCAGCAACGATAGCATGCTTACAGTTATTGATGGCAAGAACAACAATGACGAAGGTATGGTTACAGGAAAGAATAGTAGTGACGTTGGCAGGTTTACAGTTGGGAGACAACAATGGAAAATAGGCAGGCAAGGAAGATCAGTAGCGATGATGGCATGGAAAGATCAAAATCTAGTGGACTTAATCTCCATTTCAGAGTTTCGGATACCATGATTTGGAGGAGTCAAGAGTCGAGACTCTTCATCACAGGAGTCTCAAAGTTGTGAAATGTGAAACGCCGAAATCCTGAAACAGGCACATAAAACCACAACTTAATCTCCATTTCAGAGTTTCGGATACCAGGAGTTGGAGGAGTCAAGAGTTGAGACTCTTCATCACAGGAGTCCCGAAGTTGCGAAATGCAAAACGCTGAAATCTCAAAATAGGCACATCAAAAAAGACTCCATTTCGAAGTTTCGGGGATCACGATATGGAGTTTTGGAGTTTCGGGGATTGTGACATGGAGTGTCAAGATATCTCATCACAAGAATTGTCGAAATTGCGAAATGCTGAAATGCGAAATTGCGACATGGAGTTTCGGAGATCGCGACTTAGAGAGTCGAGATGCCTCACAACAGGAATTCACGACATACGAAATCGCGAAATGCCGAAATGCGAAATTGTGACATGGAGTTTCGGAGATCGTGACTTGGAGAGTCGAGATGCCTAGCAACAGGAATTCACGACATGCGAAATCGTGAAATGCCAAAATGCGAAAAACACCTTTTGATGTAGGTTTCAGATATCGGGAGTTGGAGTGTCGAAACACTTCACCACATGAATGCCAAAATACCGAAATGTCGAAATGAGAAATGGCAAAATCAACGCGAGAACCTGTTCTTGTAATCCAAAAGTGTTGGATACTTGTAAATATGATCGAAGGGCTACTGTTTCTCTTCACAATTAATTGTTCAGTTACGATTCAGTTAGCATAACCGAATCATGGTTCTTGGATGGTTTGCGTTTCAGTTGCTGAAGTGTTGTTCTAGGGATTTGAGGGGTAACTGAAGTGGTAGCAGTGTATAAAAGAAACATGTAGTGACTGTGTGTGGTTGGTTGTTCTGAATGAAAAATGAGTTGAACTGTAAAGAAGGGAAATTTACAGTATGTGCAATGTGAGACCAACAGTATGCGCAGAGTGAGATAAAACTCAGAGATGAGTAACATATGAGGAAGAGACAGAAGCGAGATGCAGTTTTCTTTTTTAGGCTTGAGCGAGCGAAGCAGAGCAAAAGTGGAGTGGAAGTGAACAACTCGATGAGAAGAATCATGGCACAGTGAAGAGCATGTAGAGGCACTGTGCATGGAGGACGAAGGAGGTGCACAGATAGTATAAATACGTAGAACAGAGAAGAGATGGAGGCGGTTGTTGAGAGTGATTCAGGTGTGTAGAAGGAGGCAGAGTGCATCAACTAAAATGCACAGAAGAGGAATGGTGCATAGAAGGGACATGGCACACAGAGCATAAATCATAGCATAAGCAAAGAATAGAGATGTATAGCTAAGACAGTAAAAGAAGGTTGAGGTGCACTTGTAGAGAAAACAAGAAGATCAGAAAGTGCAAGACGATGCAGGCAGAGAGACACTAATATAGGAGAGCAGAGCAGCATAGCAGAACAGTGATAAGCCTGGTAAGCCAATGACAACTATTGAATCACTGTAATAAGTTTCAGTAGAAAATATTTATATTTCAGGGTGGTAGGGAGGTGCTAGGGAGGATTGTTTTCCTTAGAGGTTCAAGTGGGTGCTTGAACACAGGGAGTTGTAGCTTCCATCTAGTTGCAGCCAGAAAAGCTAGGGTGGTAGGGTGGTGCAAGGGAGAAATTTTGTTCTTTGTTATACAGGTTGGTGCATGTGTGACTGGAAGTTGGTGCTTCCATCCAGTTGGTGTTGGAACACTGAGGGAGTTGGTGATTCCTTCTAGTGGGTGCTAGAGAAACCAGGGAGTTGGTGCTTCCTTCTAGTGGGTGCTAGAGAAACCAGGGAGTTGTTGCTTCCTTCTAGTGGGTGCTAGAGAAACCAGGGAGTTGGTGCTTCCTTCTAGTAGGTGTTAGAGAAAACAAAGAGTTTGTTCTCTCAGCAAGTTGCAGCTTGCAAAACAGAGGTTGTAGCCTCACAATGAGTTGGAGTTCATATGTATGATAATGTACAGAATGTAAAGATTACTTATCATACCAAGAAGAAGAGGTTTTTACCCTTTATGGGTTTCCTCAGGAAATATCTGTCTCTGTATATTTCATATGTGTGACTGATGTTGAATGTTCTATTTCTTACCTCCCTTCATTATTGTGATTGTCATTAAGTGCTCTGCAAAGAGTTTAAAATAAGCATAATTGTTTAAGCATGATAACAACTGATTCACACCCCCCCTCTCAATTGTCCAACATATTGTTCTAACTCATCCATTCCCTCCCTAGCCAACACAAATGGTTGCGTCAAATCATACCCCTCCACAAGGGGGCATGGAAGGTACTCCTTACTTTAAGGGGTCATCCTCGACTTCCAACATACTCTTGAAGTCCTTCGATGGACACATTTTCAAGCCTCATCATATCACCACTGCATTTCCCATTGGGTTAGGTGGTAATAGTGTCTTCATCGAACTCGAGGTGGTTGATGCCCATTTGGAGTATAATTTTCTACTTGGGCGCACTTGGTTCTATGAGATGATAGCTATCATCTCATCAATATTTAGCGTCCTTCTCTTTCCTCAATAAGGAAATATCGTCATTATCGATCAACTTTCATTTTGTATCCATATCGTAGGACCAACATGGGTTCTAATATACCCTTTGTTGGTGATTCCCATAGCGCTTACATGAGTGTTGGTGTGGGGTTTTTAAATACTTTGCATTGATGGGTACATTTACCCTTCCCCCACCACCTATTTCCTTGAATATGGCTCCTATTAATATGATCTCTTCTATGACCATTGGATCCCTTAAATATTTTGATATTAGGGTGGTACCTTGTCCATAGGAAGTAGAGTCTTACAGAGCTATCATGTTGCTCACAGTGGTTGATATTGCCTCTTCAACGATCCATTTAGCATTAGCTCACACTGGTCAGAAACTCCATTTCAATATGGAATATGATCATCCTACTCCACCCATATGGATTGTTGACTCTCCATGTTCGCATGATTTCCTCGATTTTGATTTTCCTTCAGAAGAGGTCATCCTAAAATTCATGGATTCCATTGATAATCAAAGGGAATATGGGAATCATATAACATTAATCCTTCCTAATTTAGAACCTATGAGAGTTAAAATGATTAGTTTTGATCTAGGATTGGGGGAAGTTTCTAGGGAATCCAGTGAAATACCCAGTCTTGACCATTTTAGCCTCTGATATATTGTTTGGAACTTGCAACTAAATTATGTTCTCTCAATCATACTGAAGCTCAATTTTTTGTATCTCGTTTGTGCCTTGATGGGAATTGGCAAGGAGATGTAATCACTAGTGAAACTACTCACAATGAGTGTCTTCGTACATGGAAATTTGATTCTATGTGGTATGGCCCCAGCATGGTGCACCACATGATGTTGACAATGGCCCATGAGCTCACCAGTGATGATAGAGATCCTTGATCATATCCTATCCATGGAATCTACTTTTCATAAATCGTTAGAATGTGTAATTCCTTGTATATAGGTGTGTTGTGTGAGTGATTTTTGTTTTCATATATCATATCCAAAAAATCCAAAAACATTTATTTATTTTTTTATATTTCACTATATGTTTTAACCCCAAGTCTAGTATTTCTTGATGTATTTTACAAGACCCATTGATGTTTTGTTTGGATTTTTTTATGGCGACATTCACTGAACTTGAGGTACGTGTCTCAAACTGGAACATAGGGATAGGTTTTTCCCTGCATCACCATTTTGAATTATTAACCATCCCTTTTTTCTTCACAGAGCCTTAGGTTTGATCCCATTAGTTTGCGACATTAGCCACTCTATATTTTCACACCGTAACTTTCACCGTAGTGCCTACCCTCCATGAGAACCCTAGTTATCACCCTAAGTTCCATCTAGTGCTTATGTTATGATTCATTGTAGGCTCAGGATACCTCCTTTAGACCTGCCATGACTTGAAGTTGAGCCTCATTCTTCTCTCTTCCTTTATTTTATGGCCACATCCCAAGGGGGTTCCCATCATTTTTGTTACTTTATGATCACATATGCATTTTTTGCTTATGTCTTGGTGCCTACTTTTGTGTTCTTGTTTTCCTTGATCCTGTTTACCACTATTGCAATCACTCTTGAACTCTTTCTTTTTCATTCCATTGCCTTCATTTAGTGACCTTTACCCATGGAGAGAACCACTACTAGGAGTGGACCTCACTTATCAGTACCAAACTGAATTTATTTTGCCTAGGTCGATTCCATGGGCTTGGAACATAGATGCATGTTGTTAAGCCACTCATTCTCTCTAAACGAGATGAATTTTAACTCTTTTTCATGCTCATTAAAACATGAAAAAGACACATAACAAGAAAAATTTTAACTCTTTTTTCATGCTTGTTAAACCATGAAAAAGACACATTATGAGCTAAATTTTAACTATTTTTAGTGCTCGTTAAACCATGAAAAATACACCTGAAAATCAAACTTTTAACTCTTTTTCATGCTCATTAAACCATGAAAAATACACCTCACGAGAATGCTTTTACCTCTCTTTCATGCTCATAAAACCATGGAGACACTAAAAAAAATACTAGGGGGGGTGGGGGGTGTTAACCATTGATTTGTATTCACAAAAGTGGTAATTCCAATCATGTTGCCCTTGAACATGGCACATGTTTGCGTCATTGTCTTATAGTTGGGTTATAGCTTTCCTAGGATTTGTTTACCATCAGTATGAGTCACATATACTCCTTTGGTTGGTTACCCTTTCGTTCATTATGGATAGTTCTTCAATGCCTCATGCGGTGTTGCACTATATTAGTGGTGATCTTGAGTCTTGTTTCCAATTCATCATTTTTTCATGCTATATGTTCAAGGGAATTTATACCTCATTCAACCATATACAGTCTTGTTGACCATCTGAGTCGACCATCCCTATGTCAGTTGTACTTGGTGATTTTATCTCTTCACATCGTCTCTCGATTTATGTTTCATTTCAATTGATGGGGGATACATTAAGGCCCTCCTTCAATTAATCTCTCCCTATCTCCTTTAGCATTTTATCTAGTAAAGAGATCTAGAAACCAAATAGTACCTTGGAGCTTGCAATTCTCAGTGGTAGGCTTTCTCGCAATCGAAAGTGGGTTTACATCATTAACTCATGATTGATTGATTCTATGATTGTTCCACATCAGATCCTCTATTCACACTCGCTATATTGTACTAGATGCCTTGGGATCCATTTTCATAATTGATGTGTCCCATCGTGTCTATTAACAGTATACCTCAATGACCGGTCATCAGATGGTTTCTACCATGTTCGACATCAGCTCATTTATTCGCATGATGTAGAATAGTACCATTGGGGTTTGGGATGAATACCTTGGGTTTTGGTCCACATCATTTATTCATTCTACCTCTCTCAAGTTTTTATGGATTATATCACTATTGTATGATTACTTTGAAGGCTATGGGGTCACTCTCATTGGTTCCCAATGTCTTCCTAATGTATAATGTGACATACATCCACATTGTATTTCCTCATGGCTATGAGCTCTTTGATGACATGGATCCACTATGTGATTTTTCGTGGCCATGATCTTGCATTCCACTTCATGGATCCACGATGTATTTTGTTGGTGGTCGTGCTTTGTTTCTCTTTCGAGCATGGGTATTCCTACCTCGGGGATTATCTATATATGTCAACCTGATGTCTAATTGCAGGTACTCACTAGTTATTTGATCTTTAGCTCCCTCCCTACAATGCCTCGCATTTTTTTCTATTATCATAATGTATTTCAGCCATCAATTCCTCTTATGACCTCACACATTATGGGGCATATGTTACAACCTTATTTTCCACCCTGGGTAATTATGGAGGACCCATTGATGCTTCATTGTTGAGATACACTCTTTTGCCATAGATTTCACCTATTTTTTAGGATGATCACACCTGAAATTCTTGGCAGAATGTGACTGGTTGTTATCTGCATAGTTGATAGCCCACGATCAGTCTCTAGCTACATTATTGATGGCCCACGACCACCCCTATAGCCTTCTAGAATCAATGATTCATGAGGAGATCAGTGTGGGGTGAGTTGTTTCTCTCATGATATGAGCTTGGGAACTATCAATACAGTTGAGGTTCACTAAGTTCTAGAGGACTAGAAGCATCCCCTAGCCTCCTCCACCAATCTATATAAAAAAGGAATCCCATGGGAAAGAGGAGAAAGAATCATTTATAGGTACATGTTGCAGGATTTTCAAAGGATATTTCCCATAGACTATTCTTCATCTCAGGTCTTCCCTTCTTATGTGAGGGTTGGGGAGGATTTAGATCAAGGACCAGGGAGGACTAGATCATGACTCAAGGTATGATTACATTGGAGAGAGAGAGAGAGAGAGAGAGAGAGAGATCTATGTGTTTTCCCATTCTCAAGTATGTTCTATTCATTTTTTCATGGTAGATATGATCTTGCCTTGCGTAGATTATATTAGATCTAGAATATATTTGAATTTCCTAACACTTTAAAGGGTTTGTAGATTGGTATTTGTTTATCACTTGTTTGTAGGAAGCATACTACAGGATATAGAGATGGATATTTGGAGTTACATCATCCAGATACATAAGGAAAACGACCGATCAATAAGGTATTCCTCTCTTCCCTCTAGTGTAAAGGGAAATAAATCTTATTAGATCTAGGGAAACCCCATAGTGATCTATCCCATTGTCCTTCTTGGAACAAGGGAAGATCTAATGGAGGTATTTCTTATTTGTAGGTGAGAGTATCTGCTAACATTGTTAAAAGAGGTAAAGAAAAATAATTTTATCCCTTATGGTTTTAGGTTGCGCCATCACTTATTGAAATACCCAAAGCAAACAAGATAGGAAGCGACTAGTCTTCTTGAATACAGATTCCCACTTGAGAAATGAAAAAGACATGACCCCAAAGGTATTGTGACAAATCATTGTGATTTAATATCTTTAGCCTAGCCATATAGTTATGAGAGCGAGGAAGATGAAATTTTCTTAGAGAATTCCCAGGATTGGGATGAGGTTATAAAAAGGTATAAAAATCCTTCTCTAACGGCTTTTAAAATTTTATCCCGTGATAAAAAAAATGGAAGATAAAACTAGGGGATTGGTCGAAGTTGAAACAGGGAAAAAAGAGGCATAGGAGGTTAGAATAATGGAAGATATCAAGATAAAAGAGAATTTCGAGAGAAAGGCCATACAAGATGAACAAAATAGACAACAATAAGAGCAAGAACTACAAACATAAATAGAATATGAACTTATAAGAAGGCAAGTGGAAGAAGTTTCACAGGTAAAGTTAGGAAGGATAAGAATATCCTTTGAAGCCAAGAAGAGGAAGAAATACTTGGAGGTAGCTAGAGAGAAACAAAGGCACGAGGAAGAATCTAAGAGGAAAGAGGGAAAAAAAATTAATTAAGGAGGAACTTAGATGGAAACATGAAGAAGAACAAAGACATGATATGGAGAAGAAAGAACCAGAAGAGGAGAAAAAGAGAAGAAGAAGAAAATAAAAGGGAGGATGAAGAAAGGTTGCAACATGAAGAAACAAAGGGTAAGAACTAGGAACTGATGAGACTCCAACAAGTGAGCAATAGGAACCTGCAATGTAGATTTCAGGTCAGCAATAGGATTAGAAAACTACCATACCTCCCAATGAGATCATTGGTTTTCCTGAAGATGAGGAGGTGGCTCATAAATCAAGTGTTAAGGATGAAGAGGATCCTCCTAAATAAAGTGATCAGAGTAAAGATCCAATTGTAAAGAAAGAAATTGACAAAGATAAAGATCCTGCAATGGAACAATTATTGTAATGTCCCCAAGGCCGAGCCCTGTTGTAAATCATGTCTATGAAGTATAAAGCTTGCATTATGAATTGTTATTATGTTTTATAGTCTAGTGAGCCAAGTTTATATAAGTTGGTGGGATTATGTGTTATTAGACCGGAGAGCCTAAGTGTTAAGGCCAGGAGCCTGCTTTTGTATATGTAATCATGCAGAACATTAATAAAAAAATATAAACACCATTGTGTCCAGACCAACCACGATGAATGAGTGATGGGGGACTAATCTTCCACAGAGTAGGTAAGGTATTGGGGGCTAGAAGGTTGGAAAGAGAGGCTAAGTGTTGAGCCTAGGGGCTTAAGTCCTTGGGAATAATATTTTAATATTATTCCAAAATCCATGTGAAATATATGTTTTGTCCTAATTTCCTGGAGAGAAACGCATGATGATGGAGTGCATGCAGCTTCATGGGTGACATGTGTCGACCCAGGCACATGCAGTTAAAAAACTGCAAAAGTTAGTCGTGGGGGGGGGGGGGGGGGG
>ML793551.1:277104-291264 GCA_009831015.1 Picea engelmannii
TGAACCCATTTTGCCTATGCATCTGCATTTGCTTACCCGCGCACCATGAAGGAAAGCCTCACGGGAAAATTGTTTTCTCTTTCATTTTTCCATTCTCCACCTGAGTCACTTTGTCATTCCCCATCCTTCGTGAATTGTGTTTAGCTCTGTTATCAACCTCTGCGTTGATTCCTTGTCACGCACCTTGAAACTAGTGGCAAACTCACGGACTAAGATGTGTCTCCTGTGAAGTCTGAGCACCCTATAAATGTCTTAACTGTGTTGTGTCTTAGTGTGGATTGTTGTCGTTTTTGGATGTCCATACCTGAATTCATGTTGTTGTTGTCACCTTGAGTTAACTGAATTATTATTGTTGTTGTGGTTATCCTCACCGTGCAGGAATTGAGTCTGAGGGGGATAAAGAACTAGGTTTTAAGGACCTTAGTTGAAGAGGCATCCTATCAGGCCTGTGAGAAGCTATTTCCAAGTGAAGGAGTCTGCTGGGAAGTGGCATTCTTCTAGAGAGAGTCTGGAACCGGCTATGGAGCTCTAAGACTTCCTGATTTGGCATGTTGCTGAGACCCAGAGAGGGAGGTGAAGCACTGATGGACTATGCTTGTGAAGGTGTATACTCCTGGGTGGAATAGGCATGTGGGGAATGAAAGTCCATGAGTACTGGGTGTAAGAAGGCATTCTAGGAAGAATCCTTCTAGTTATTCTGTGTAGTTTTCCCTTAACCTCAGCCTAGACTAGGATTCCTTGCCTTGGGTGGAGCTTAGTCCCAGCTCAGGGGTGACCCACTACTGAACATGATGAGTAGCGTGGTCTAAGGCTAGGAGGTTCGTGGAAGGCCTGCACGTGGTTGGTGGAATTACCATGGTTTCAAAGATAAGTATCAGCTTATGCTTAATATTATGTTTTGCATGCCTGTGATGCTTATATGTATCATGTATTCTATTGTGCATATGAATTATTGTTAATGCCAGGGATTATTTATGTTAGCAGTAATCTTGTGCTTACTCTGAGTTAAATGTGTTTAATATGACTTAAATGCATATTATTAATTAAGTATGAGAATGATGTTGTTCCACATAGTAGCGTTTGCCCGGCCAGTGGGATGATGGCCCGGGGACATTACAATTATGCACCCAAGGGATCCGTGAGAGTGTTTATCATGGGGTGATCAACCAATTTAAAATCACCTAGAGGAGGTTGCATATCTAGAGTTAATTGCTTATAATCATAGAAAGTAAGTTATTTTTAAGATAACTTAGAAAAGGAGGAGAGTAGATGTAGATAGTGTTGTCTTCTGCACTATTGAAGAACCTTTATTAGATCTCAAAAGAGATAAAATAAATCAATTGATTTCTGTTGGAGTATCAATTTCACATGCTACCGTCAACAAAGAAAAATCCGGCAAGAGTGAAGTTGAGGGCATGAAGAAAGAGATTCCCTTTATTATTAATTAATTGGATTACTATGAGGGAGCCTAGGATGTTGTTAGTTCCTGAAATTTTCCAGTTTAGGTGCTTTTAAATTTTTGAAATTTTTATGTTTTATTTCATTTTTAAAAATAAATGAAAGCGTTAGCTTTCATTTCTAAACTAGCGGAAGCTGTCGATTTGGAAAACACTGCTAAATTTATCATTCAAAGGAAATCTATGGCAAAGATTGCACGATGAAAAGGTAATAGAGATCAACGGTCGTGGATTTAAATCACTAAAAAAGGTGTTCGTGCATTAAGAACTCTTGCGGAGGCTGATGAGATTACCACGGTTTTGTATGATGTCTACGTGGCGACTTTTCATTGGACATCGGCCTCAAAAATAGTTTCAAAAAAACACTTTTCACTCTTTCAATGAACTAAAGGAGTGTTTCCATATTCACAGGTGTTCAATGAAGGTTCCAGCATGATAATTCTTGTGCCAGGTGAAGGGTTCCTTCCCACCCACTCTTTTTCCAGGTCTAAATTTGAAATTCGACATATCTCCAAGAGTTTTGATGAGAATCAAGTGCAAGAGTTTTGAAATTTGGAGGCCCAATATGGTGTCATACTATTTTATTCATACCCAGGTCACTCAAAGGAAGCATAAAGCGTTGATCCGGATTATTTTCGGCACGAAATGAGATCGGAGATATAATAAATAAATGCACAGAGATATCACAGATATTCAATAATATAATAGAAATGTATCTGAGATGCAACCATAAACACAGATATACAGTAATACAGGATTTCTATTAATGAAATAAATGTATAGAGACTGTAAAAATACAGAGTGAAAGACTCGCTAGAATGGTGGCAGCTTATCTCTGAGAAGAGATGTGACGGCTACTCGCATTCACAAGAAGATGATTACAATGAGGCTCTGAAGGCATTTTTACAATAAACATGAATGTCAAAAGTCCTAGACATCCAAAAACCTAACCCTAGGAGATGAATCACCAAAAGTCATGTGGACCCCGTTTGGGTAAGTGAGTACATCAACTTCCCGGGGTCGTAACTTTTGCATACGACCTCCGTTTTAGGCATGTGATAGCTTGTTGGAAAGGTATTGTCGAGGAGATTAATTTTGGGGGATCCATAATGTCTTTGGCTATAATTGAGAACCTCGATCTCAAAAAACCTTCATTTGGGCCCTCAAAATGGCCTCGGAAGTTAAAAACTACTAAAAATAGTAAATTGCCAAAATTTCCAGAAAACTGTTTTGAGCCAGTCGGAAAAGGTGGGTGGCCACCGATATCCAC
Organism: Picea engelmannii; assembly: GCA_009831015.1. NCBI lineage: Eukaryota > Viridiplantae > Streptophyta > Pinopsida > Pinales > Pinaceae > Picea > Picea engelmannii. Next base: position 279,832 of record ML793551.1, read on the forward strand.
CTGGATCAAGCGTGGTCAAATAATTTGGTAAAACCTTCCTTTTACCTCAAACAATGGACAATAGGGTCCCTTGAAAAAGGTTCTAAATAGTCAAGTGTCCATCAGATTATACTCAGGTCAACAATTTAAAATTCCAGCTATTAGTTACAGAACTCTAGCAATTCATGTCTTTGCTTTAGCAGTTAACTTGTGTGGCCAATTGTGATCAAATGGAGACAGCTATAAAAATTATAGAACGTGGGTTTACCTCACAAAGAACCCAATTAGGTCCAAAGCGGGATATTTCCTCAAAAAGTGATGCATATGAGAGATATGCTCGGGGGCATTAACACCTATTTTCCAGAAAATAAAGTGCCCAGCTCAACAAATCGAGATTTTCATTTCTACTTTAGTGCAGAATGGGACAACATATCAATAGTTCAAAGATTCTAGATCGCATTCCTATGAATGAGATCGAATTGATAAACTCAAAAACGGTCGTTTATCTGTTATTAGCTTATTTAATTTTGAATTATGTTATGGGCATAATGAGTTAGCATGCTATGTAAACTCTATTCCTGAGACATCGCATATTACAGATGTATGGTTTTTTGAGTTAATGAGAGGAATGTTATCTATATAATACTATAATGTAAAAGCTAAAGCGGGGGGGGTTCTGAATCCCGAGAGGATGAAACAGAGAATATTATGTAATTTGTGTTTTCAGTTGATTTATGAAAGATATGGTGAAGACTTCCTTCAGTAGAAATTGTTGGTGACTGTTATTTTCCTTGTGTTTCATTATCTTTTTCTTCTACTCTTAACGAAAACCATTTTTTAATTGTATAGTGACATGGTTTATGGATCACTTGGTTAGGTAGAAATCTATTGATATTGGCATCTCTGAATACATGTTATATCCAATTTCATTTATATTATGTGTGTGGATCTCTTGGTGAGGCAGAGATTTTGTTTGAGTTGGCATTCACATCCATATATGTTAAAGAGTTATGTTATGTTTATTAAAGAGTTTGATAAACATATTCCTCATAGTATGCATTCATTGAGTCATACTACCATGTTTCTCTTATGATCTTCTTGCAACCACATTTTGAATCCCATTTCCATCAAAAAATATGTTGTTACTCTTCATTTCACTGAGTTTCATTTCCAGCTGAGACTTGATCTTGAAATTTCTATGTCATAGCTTCGAAAGCCAACCCAACCTACAACCAATTTCAAAACCTAAAAATCAAATTTACCTATAAAATCCATTGCAATAACTTGATGATTCCCTAGCTTTCCCTTTAGAAGTCAAGTGCAACTTTAGGGACTAACATATGCTATGAGAAAATTCATTAAGGATATCATGAAGGAGGACAAAGAGTGTTGGATTACTGAGAGGGGGGGTGAATCGGTAATAGAGAAAATTAATCATGTTAAACCATAAAATGAAAGTGTTATATCAGTGTAGAATTATCATCCAATAGTTGTAGAGTAAATAAACAATGAACAAATGAGAAATCATACACATACATAGTACACCAGCATTTTTGCGTGGAAACCCAAAGCGAGAGAAAACCACAGAATGTTTTTTTATATATGTCTTTAAGAATTACATTCATTGGAAGCACCAACTTCCTTTGTTTTCCAGCTGCAACTGGAAGGAGGCTCCAACCCCCTAGTTTCTTAGGATACAACTTGAGGGAAGCTCCAGCTCCCCAATTCTTTGGCTACAACCAGAAGGAGGCTACAACCCCCTATTTTATTCAGCTACAACCGAAAGGTGGCTACAACCACCTGTCATTGCCCCTTCCAACTTCCCTGATGTAGAAGTAGAATGATGGAACCGCTGTCACACTATCACTGTGAGATATACTGTTGTAAACATGTACCAATCAACCTGTAATCAACCTATACCAATAATTTGTTCTAGCATTTACCATACATCAACCTGTACCATAAACAAATGCATCAACCATGCACCAACTTGTACCTCAACTTGTAATCATCATGTACCATAAACAAGTGCATTAACCATGCACCAACATGTACCTCAACCTGCAATCCACTTGTACCATAAAAAACTACATCAACCATGCACCAACTTGTACCTCAACCTCAAATGTAGAAACTAAATATGTCAATGAGAAACCTGTAATTTTATACTCATCAACCAATCTAATCTGATCACATATACCTCAAACACTATACTACAAGTATGTACCTCAAACCATGTGCTAGAACCTCATTGTTATACAACCTCTATCTATACCAATAACTTCAGTAACATACCTCAACCAAAATCCCTCAAACACGAACCAATACGAAACTTCAGTAGATCTTCCTTAGATCAACTCTACAGCAAACCATAAACTCCCAAGAGGGAATCCAACACATTTATAAGGAAAACCTTCAACTTGATTCATAAATTCAACACTACACATATGAGAACCATACATTTTTTTCTTCTTGTAGCGTTATGTTGCCACGATTTTGCTATCGCGAATCCACTTCCGCGATTTTTCTGTCGCGGTTTTGTTGTCGCAAATCCACTGCCGCGATTTTTCTGTCGCGATTTTTCTGTCGCACTTTTCTTGCCACACTTTTTCTGCTGCAATTTTTCTGCCGCACTTTTTCTTCCGCAGTTTTCCAGCTGCACTTTTCCTGCCACACTTTTTCTGCCGCAGTTTTCCTGCAACACTTTTTCTTCTTTAGTTTTCCTGCTACGCGTTTTCTACCACACTTTTACTGCCAAAATTTTCTCTATCAATAATACCTACCCAAATAACCTTTCACATAGATATATATTCAATTATATTCAAGTGTGATTTGAATGAGAGACCCTTGCCTCTTATTTATACTTTTATGTAGCTTCCTCAAGGGATTTCCTTCTAACCATGTTAACCCACTTTCCTTATTATAGGGTTAACCCACTTATAACCCCTTGTCCACTTAACTTAACCACTTTCCATAATTAGTAAGTTCTCCATTAATTTTATTATTTAAATCATTTCTTTTGCATCCTCTTTGACTTATAGTACACTCATAACTTCACTTTATTATTTAAATAATTTCTTCTTTACAAACACTTTGACTACTTTGACCTTTTGGGGCTTCTAGATGACTCATGAGGGTTATCCAACTTCACATGGCCATAACTCTCTAACCATGAGGATTTATGTGATGTTCCACATACCACCGGAAATGGCATGACATGTACTATCCATCTAAAATAGTTTTACCTGTAAATATATCAAAACACATACCATTATCCATCAAAAAAACTTAGTTCCATTACCCAAACCTGTGTGCTACCATAATTCGCTACCGAACTTTCTTCAAGGGTTGACATAAATGACAACCAACCCAATTAATCAACAATCTCCCTCTTTGGCATTGATGGAAACACTTTGATGCAATACTGAAGTCATTTCATGCAATACCGAATTCATATCACTCATGCTCTTCCTGTGACAATCCATGCCTTTGTGCTCTGCATCTAATAAATCTCTCCCCCTTTGTCATCAATGGCAAAGGTATATTTCCATCCAAGGATGCTCCCCCTAACTGAACTATCCTTGGGGATACTCCCCCTGACTAAAGTCTTCCTGAAACTGAACTCCCGACCTGAACTGCCCTCTTTATGGTGCTTCCTTGTGTAAATCTAAGACATATAAGATAAGTATTCAAAATCATTCATTTTAGAGTATAAATTACTCTAAGTCTCTGGCGAAGATACTCAGAGGCTTCACGTGGAAGCGGTTTTGTAAAGATGTCTGCCACTTGTTCTTTTGTGCCCACATATTCAAATTTGATGTTATTCTCTACAACATGTTCCCATAGAAAGTGATACTTGATTGGAATGTGCTTCGTCTTGGAGTGCATCACTAGGTTCTTTGAGATACTGATGGCTCTTGTATTATCAAAATAGATTAGAATGGGCTCATCATACTCAAACTGTATATCTGTCAGAGTTTGTTTCATCCATAGAACATGTGTACAACATGTTGATGCTACAATATACTCTACCTTGGTTGTAGATAAATATATTGATGATTGTTTCTTGCTTAGCCATGATACTAAACACTCACCCAAGTAGGACGTTTCTCCACTGGTGCTTCGTCGGTCATCAATGCAACCTACCCAATCTGCATCTGTGTAGGAAATAAGTGATAGATCATTTCCTTTTGGATACCATAATCCAAAATCTTTTGTTCCTTTGAGATATTTGAAAATCATTTTCGTTGCTAAGACATGTGATTCCTTTGGTACTGCTTGAAATCATGCCACCTGTCCAACTGCATGCATTACTTCTGGTATGGATATTGTCACATATAGTAGGATACTAATTATTGACCTGTATTGCCTCTAGTTTGTATACTTTTAATCATCATCTTTGCTCAACTTGCAACTGGTTTGCATAGGAGTGGTAACTAGTTTGCAATCTTCCACTCCAAACCTCTTTATCATTTATTTGATATACTTAGTTTAAGAAATAAAAATTTCTTGGTTTCTTTGGCATATCTGAAGACCCAAAAAGAAGGATAGTTCTCCAAGTAATGACATTTCAAATTCATTATGCATATCCTTTGAAAATTTGTGGCTTAACCTGACATCATTGCTTCCAAAAATAATATCATCAACATAAACTTCAATTAATAAAATATTATCTTGAGTTACCTTGATGTAGAGGTTGTTGTATGCACTTCTTTTTCTGAACCCTGTCTGTTGTAGATATTTATCCAGTCTAGAGTACCATGCTCTAGGATCATGTTTTAGACCATACAAGGCCTTCTACAATTTGCACATGTAATCTATGTTCTCTGACAACTGAAATCCTTCTGGTTGTTCGATATAGACTTCTTCTTCAAGTTTCCCATTCAGAAAATTTGATTTCACGTCCATCTGATACACTTCAATATTCTTGGAGCATGCATAATCAAAAAACAATCAGATTGTTTCCATTCTAGCAACTGGGGAAAATGTCACTTCAAAGTCGATTCCTTCAACATGTGTGTAACATTTACATACCAATCTAGTTTTTTTCCTTGTAACTCTTCCATCTTCATTCAATTTATTTATGAATACCCACTTTGTGCCAATGAAATCTTTATTCTTTGGTCTTGGAACCAATTCACAAGTGTCATTCTTCTCTATTTGATCCAATTCTTCATCCATGTCCTTATTCCAAAATTTATCCTTGTTGGCCTCTTCAAAACTGTTTGGTTCAATTGTATATGAGAGTGCTAGGTGTGTTTGTTCTGGTGAACGGATTCTTTTCTAGTCTAAACTCCCACATCTTTGTTTCTGATAATATGATCTGAAGGATGATTCTTTTGTACTCGTTTTCTAGGCGTCTTTGGAGGCACTTGTTGAGCTTGTTATTCTACTTCTATCTGATCTTCTTCATCTTCCCCTTCTACTTCTTCTTCATCTTCTACTTCATCTTCATAAAGTTGTTCCATTGATTCATTTTCTTCTTCCTTTAATTCTTGTCCACCTCTTTCATCAATTGTTACATTGATGCTTTCCACAAATTTGTTCAACCTTAGATTGTAACACTTGTATGATTTCCTTGTACTTGAGTAACCAACAAGTACTCATTTGTCCACATGAGATTCAAACTTTCTCATTCTTCCATATTCTCTTTTGATGTAACATTTGCTTCCAAATACTCTGAAGTGTTTCACATTTGTTGGTCTCCCTTTCCATAGCTTGTAGGGAATTTTGTCGGTGTTGTTTTTTAGCATTACTCTGTTTTGAATGTGAGTTGTTGTATGCATTGCATATGTCCAAAAAATATCTATCAATCTAGAATCAATTAGAATTATTCGAGTCATTTCATGTGTTGTCATGTTCTTTCTTTCAACAACTCCATTTTGTTGAGGTTTCCTAGCAACGGAGAATTTTCTTTTTATTCCATGCCTATTGCAGTATTCCATAAATTCCTTTGAAGTGAACTCTCCTCCATTATAAGATCTCAAAAATTTTATTTTTTAATCTATTTCATTTTCAACCATTTCCCTTGTCTCTGAACCACTCTCTGAACCAATCTATGAATCCATGCTCTCGTCCACTGTCATATATCTTTCCAAACCTACTAAGTGTTCTTACAAATCCATCTATGTCCATACTTTCCAAGACTCTGTTGTTAACTGTCCATAATTTTGACCCATTTATCACTATACTATTATAAAGTATTCACTACTACAACTTATTTTACTTCTCCTAACTGACTGTTATGGATCTGTCTACTCAATCTCTGCAAGTTGCTCGAAGGATGGTTCTTTGGTATGTCATACATATCACATAGACTCCCCCTGTCGAATATTCATGTTACCTGAGAGTCTCTAATCTGGATGGCTCAAAACAATTCTTTCTCTGATATGTATTCATCATCATATTCATTGGTAGATTCATCATCTCTCTAAGCTCTAACTTCTTTCTTTCTGTCTATGGATTCATCTTTCACTACAATGCTTGAAAGTACAATCTCTTGAACATGTTCCTTATTTACATGTCCTTCTTTTCTTTGAGTTATTTTCCAAACCTTTCTGTATCTGACATCTTTATTTTTCTGTGTAGAATTTTCTTCATCTCGTTTTATTGCCAATCTTGCGATCTTTGGGACCTATTCTTTGTTCACCTGTTCTTCTTGTTTTCTTATCCATTCTTTCTTATTCTGATATCAGTGTTCTATTTCACGGAATTATCAAGCATGCTTATACAATGACTAGCTATGTGTCCATAGTTATGACATTTATAACATTCAATATTATGTGGGGCCACAAAGGCATTTCTTGCTTGAACATTTTTATAATCCCTGCAATCTGCAACCTTATGTCCATAATTAGTACAATAAAAACAATGACCATAAAATAAATTTGCATACCTGGGAGTGAATGATCTTCTTTGCGGTGTAGTCCTTCTGAAATTATTCCTTGACTGATCATGATCATGATTGAAGCTTCGTTGTGGCTTGAACATGGATGGTCTTCTTGAAGATGTATCTTCAATAGTTTTCTTAGATTATGGTTGACCATGATTCCTTCCTTTGAGTACTTCTGCATAACTCTTTCTATTTTATTCATTCTTCTTTTCTAGCAACCTAGAGTGTTTCTCTTCAGTCTCTATAACTGATGTGGATGTTTCTGTCTCTTCAACATTCTTGTTGAGCTTAACGATTTTACTTCTCAATGTGGCAACTTCTTCTTCAAGCTTCTCAGCCTCTTTTTGAGACGTCGTGACTTCTTCTGTTATTTTCATTTATTCAAGCTAAATTTTTAATGTGATTATTTCTTTATCAAGTCCTTTATCTTCTTGACCAAAATTTGCCTCAAGTTGGTTTAGATCGTTAGTTCTTTCCTTAAGATGATATGTCAATATCGTCTCTCTCATTTAAAGCACTAATCAATTATGTTTCATAATTGTCTTCATTTTCAATTAGTTTTTATGTCTCATTTCCTTCATGGAATTCTATTTCAATATGTCTGTGCTTTTTACAATTAAAGAAAAACAACATACCTCTAGTGATTATGTACTCTTCATCTTCTGAATTTGTTTGGCATGGTGAACATAATTCTTCTTGATCTGTATCTGCATCTTCTTTGTCATTTTTTTAATCTGTGATGGGTGAAGAATATATTTCATGTAACTTATCCCAAATTTCTTTGGGTGATGAACATTTACCAACCTTTTCTCTTACCGGATTAGGTAATCCTTCCTAGATGAAATCCATTTCTATTTTGTTATTCTTCTTCAATTTGTACTTGGTTGTAGTCTTTTCCCTTTTTGAACTATCATATCATGTAACAACTGATAGCCAAATATAATGTCCTTGTGCTTGTAAAAATACTTTTTTCCTCCTGCTCCACATCTCATAATTTAAACCATCCTGACCATTAAACATTGGTACTCCATTCTCAGAATAATCCATGATCTCCTTTCAGTGGTTAAACTTTTTCCTAGAGGAACCTAATATGATACCAATTGTTGGATTATTGAGACGGGGGTGAATCAGTAATAGAGCAATTCAATCCTTTTTAACCACAAAATGCAAATGTTATATCAATGTAGCATTATCATCCAATAGTTCTAGAGTAAATAAAAAATGAATAAATGAGCAATCATACACATACACACTACACCATTTGTTTTACATAGAAACCCAAAGCGGGAGAAAACCACGGAATTTTTTTTCTTATATGTCTTTAAGAATTACATTCATTGGAAGCACCAACTTCCTTTGTTTTCCAGTTTCAACTGGAAGGAGGCTCCAACCCCCTAGTTTCTCGGGCTACGACCCGAGAGAATATCCAACTCCCCAATTCTCTGGCTACAACCAGAAGGAGGCTACAACCCCCTATGTTCTTCGGCTACAACCACTTGTCATTGCCCTGTCCAACAACCTTGATGTAGAAGTAGAATGATGGAACCATTGTCACACTATCACTATGAGATATACTGATGTAAACTTGTACCAATCAACATGTACCAATAACGTGTGCCAACATGTACCATACACCAACCTATACCATAAACAAATGCATCAACCATGCAGCAACCTGTACCTCAACCTATAATCATCATGTACCATAAACAAGTGCATCAACCATGCACCAACTTGTACCTCAACCTGTAATCAGTATGTACCATAAACAAGTGCATCAACCATGCACCAACTTGTACCTCAACCTCAAATGTAGAAATTGAATATGCCATTGAGAAATTTGTCATTGTGTACTCATCAACCAATTTGATCTGATCACATATACCTCAAACACTATACCTCAATTTTGTACCTCAACCCATGTGCAATAACATGACTGTTATACAACCTCTATATGTACCAATACCTTCAGCAACATACATCAACCAAAAGCTCTCAAAATGAACCAATACGAAACTTCAGTAGATCTGCCTCAGATCAACTCTACAGCAAGCCATAAACTCCCAAGAGGGCATCCAACATATTTACAAGGAAAACCTTCAACTTGATTCATAAATTCAACACTACACATATGAGAACCATAGATTTTTTTCTTATTGTAGCGTTCTATTGCCATGGTTTTGCTTCCATGAATACACTGTCACGATTTTTCTGTCGCGATTTTTCTGCTGCGGTTTTTCTGTCGCACTTTTCCTGCTGTGGTTTTTCTGCCACACTTTTCCTGCTGTGATTTTTCTGCCGCACTTTTTCTTCCACACTTTTTCTGCAGCACTTTTTCTGCCACACTTTTCTGCTGCAATTTTCCTGCTGCACTTTTTCTGCCGTACTTTTTCTGCTACAATTTTTCTACCGCACTTTTCCTGTCGCACTTTTTCTGTCGTAGTTTTCCTACTGCACTTTTTTTCCACACTTTTCTCTATCAATAATACCTTCCCAAATAACATTTCACATAAATAGATATTCAATGATATTCAAGTGTGATTTGAATGAGAGACCCTTGCCTCTTATTTATACTTTTATGTAGCTTCCTCAAGGGGTTACCTTCTAACCATCTTAACCCACTTTCCTTATTTTAGGGTTAACCCACTTATAACCATTTGTCCACTAAAGTTAACCACTTTCCATAATTAGTAAGTTCTCCATTAACTTTATTATTTAAATAATTTATTTTTCATCCTCTTTGACTTATAGTACACTTATCACTTCACTTTATTATTTAAATAATTTCTTCTTTTCAAACACTTTGACTACTTTTACCTTTTGAGGATTCTATATGACTCATGAGGGTTCTCCAACTTCACATGGCCATAACTCTCTAACCGTGAGGAGTTATGTGACGTTCCACATACCACTGGAAATGGCATGACATGTACTATCTATCTAGAATAGTTTTACCTAAAAATATATCAAAAATCATACCATTATCCATCAACAAAACTTGGGTCCATTACCTAAACCTTTGTGCTACCGGAATTTTCTACCGAACTTTATTCAAGGGTTGACATCAATGACAATCAACCCAATAAATCAACAGAAGGTGGCTACAACCACATGTCCTTGCCCCGTCCAATAGCCCTAACGTAGAAGTAGAATGATGGAACCACTCTCACACAATCACTGTGAGATATACCACTGTAAAATTGTACCAACCTGTACCACTGACCTGCAACCAACCTGTACAACTTCCATACAATCAATTTGTACCTGAATTGAACATGTATCAACCAAATATAACAGATACACGACCTGTAGTTGTGCAGTATGCATATGTATGTGCCCTATCTGTTACGCATCATGTGTATGTACGCGACCTATCTATTATGCATCCTGTGTACACCCTCTAAAAGCTAGTATACAACATATATGCGACCTGTAGTTCTACAACATGTGTATGTACACACCCTATGTATACAATAGCCTGTGTATGTACGCATCTTGTTTTTTATGCAGCTCGTGTATACCTTTTGAAAACTAGGGTTTTATTTCTTTTGAAAACTTATGATCCTCTGCAACTTCTTTCACATAGACCTTCAACATGTCATTGTATCTAGACTGTAATTGTACCATGTGCATGCATCCTCATACATAACCTTTACCCAAATCATATATATCTCTCTCTTGTCATGTGCCATATAAGTGTGTGTAATCATGAACAAGTATAATAACCCTCACATGATCAAGAAATCAAACCCTTTCTGATATTCATCCTCTCAATAAATCAACCACTTCACAAATACATGCTCTCAACCATGTACCACAAAAAAACCTTATTCATATGCCAAGAAATACAAGATGTGCCTTAACTCTAACAAGAAGTATCAATGGTCAATATTGATTATACCAACACTGTATTTCTATAGATCTGACTTATACAGAAGATCCGATACATCCATTAATCTCTCTAGGGAGAATCCTCAAATCTCCATAACCATTTCTCATGCATACATTAAAATCCAACTACTCATAGAAATAAGACATACATTTTGAACCAATGGATAGATCTGATGTATCTGAGCACTGTAGACCTTCTTGGAATCTTGATTTCAAAATATAGAACCTCGGTATCTTCATCTTCTCAAGTTTCTATGTCTTTACCCTCATGTACGCGCCCTAATACATTGTGAGCACATGTATGTACGCACCCTAATACACTGTTAGCCTGCATACACCTCAGAAGTTAGGGTTTTTTAGTATTCACTACCATTCTGAAACTTTCATCGTCAACCCTTCGTGCTACCTTCGACTTTCGCAACTTCAGATGTATCATTGAGTACTTGCAATAAGCCTTACACAACAATAGATATTAAATATGTTCAAGTGTTATTAAATGAGAGACATTTGCCTCTTATTTATAATTTCATGTAGCTTCCTCAAGGGGTTACCTTCTAACCATCTTAACCCACTTTCCTTATTTTAGGGTTAACCCACTTATAACCACTTGTCCACTTAACTTAACCACTTTCCATAATTAGTAATTTCTCCATTAACTTTATTATTTAAAT
>ML793551.1:297279-321865 GCA_009831015.1 Picea engelmannii
TCAAAGAAACCAAGGAATTTTTATTTCTCAAACCAAGTATATCAGAGAAATGCTAAAGAGGTTCGGAATGGAAGATTGCAAACCAATTATCACTCCCATGCAAACCAGTTGTAAGTTGAGCAAAGATGATGATTCGAAGTCTACTGATCAGAGGAAATACAGGTCAATGATTGGTAGCATATTATATGTGGCAGCATCTAGACCATATGTAATGCAAGCAGTTGGACAGGTGGCACGATTTCAAGCAGCACCAAAGGAATCACATGTATTAGCAGTAAAGAGGATTTTCAGATATCTCAAAGGAACAGAAGAGTTTGGATTATGGTATCCAAAAGGAAAATATCTATCACTTATTGCCTACATAGATGCAGATTGGGCAGGTCATATTGATGACCGACGAAGCACAAGTGGATCAGCGTTCTACTTAGGTGAGTGTTTGGTATCATGGCTAAGCAAGAAACAATCATCAGTATCTCTATCTACAGCTGAGGCAGAGTATAATATTGCAGTGGCAACATGTTGTACATAGGTTCTTTGGATGAAACAAACTTTGACAGATATACAGGTTGAGTATGATGAGCCCATTCCAATATATTGTGATAATATAAGTGCCATCAGTATCTCAAAAAACCTATTGATGCACTCCAAGACGAAGCACATTCCAATCAAGAATCACTTTCTACGGGTATAGGTTGCAGAAAAGAACATCAGAGTTGAGTATGTGGGCACAAAAGAACAAGTGGCAAACATCTTTACAAAACCACTTCCACGGGAAGCCTTTGAATATATTCACCAAAGACTTGGAGTTATTTCCACTCCAAAATGAATGTTTTTTGAATTCTTTTTGAATGTTTATCTTATATGTATTAGATGTACACGAGGAAGCGCCATAAGAGGACAGTTCAGTGAGGGGGAGCAGCCCCGGATGGAAAGATACCTTTGTCATTGATGACAAAGGGGGAGAGATTTATCAGATGTAGAGGACAGAGGCATGGTTCTAGGGGGAGTAGATTTTCAGATGAAGAGGACATAGGAAAATTTATCAGATATAGAGGATAGAGGCATGGTTCCAGGGGGAGAATGAGTGATATGATTTTAGTATTGCATCAGAGTGTTTCCATCAATGCCAAAGGGAGAGATTGTTGATTAAGGTTAATTGTCATTGATGTCAAACCTTGAAGAAAGCCCCACAGCACAAAGGTTTGGGTAATGGACCCAAGATTGTTTGATGTAAACATGACTCATTATTGTCTTCTCATGGTTGATAAGAAGTAAATATGGATGAACTCCAGAGTGGTCCCCTTATGGTGAAAGCCCTCACGGGAAGATGCTTTGTGGAGTAAGAGAACCCATGCTTAATTGTGGAATAATGAGATGAAGGACAATGAATTTTTCATGTAAAGTATCTTAGATGGATATTTCTTTTCATTCCATTTCCAGTGGTATGTGGAACATCACATAACTCCTCACAGTTAGAGAGTTATGGCCATGAGAAGTTGGAGACCCTAGGTTTGGGTAATGGACCCAAGTTTGTTTGATGGATAACGGTATGAGTTATGATATATTTTTAGATAATACTATTCTATATGGATAGTACATGTCATTCCATTTCTGGTGGTATGTGGAATGTCACATAACTCCTCACGGTTTCAGAGTTGTAGCCTTACGAAGTTGGAGGACCCTCATATGTCATCTAGAAGCCCCAAAAGGTCAAAGTAGTCAAAGTGGTTTAAGAGTTTTTAAAAGGTAAATAATAAAGTGAAGTAATGAGTGTATTATAATTCAAAGTGAATACAAAATAAATTGTTTCAATAATAAATTTAATGGATAAATTAGAAGTGGGTTAACCCTAAAATAAGGAAAGTGGGGCCAAGTGACCTAGAAGATGTTTTTAAGGAAGCTTCTTGGAGAGTATAAATAAGAGGAAAGGCTCTCTCATTTTAATAACACTTGATAATATTGAATATATATAGGTGTATGAGGAAACCAAGGATATCTAAGCCAAAATTATGAGGGAAGGTGAAGAAAAGAAGGCCGAAATGCAAGGAAGGATAAATTATTTTGATGGTGTTTTCTAAGGTATGTTATTTACAGGTCATCTCACCATTTTCGCTATAAAAAAAATTATATAATGATTCAGACCATGAAATTTCTATTCCATTGAGAAAACATATCCAATTATCTTTGGTAAAAAATTCATCTTGTGGGTCATTTTATTTTTTGAGTTACACTCCGTGGAAAATAGGGTTTGTGGCTAGTCCTGAAACTAGTCAAAAACATGTGTTTTGCGTAAAAACATCATAACTTCTTCATAATAGATCCAAATTTAGTGAAACCAAATTTTTTGGTTAGGGTACTATCTTTATTATTCTTTTTAATAGTTTCATATCAATTCAACAAATATTCCGTGTGGGGCACGCTCTACAAGGTCACTCTCTAGAATAAGCCAGAATTCAGCAAGGTATACCATTTTTGCTATAACTTATTTTCTGAGAGGTTCCAAGTAGTGTCACTTGGAGGAATTGCATAAAACACACTGAAGAACATTGTGTATCAGTTTCTAATCTTTATAAATTACAGGTTCAAAGTTATGATTACTTCAAGTTAGGGTTGTTGACTAATCCAAAACTAGGCATGTGAGACTAAAGAAAAGTTTGATGAAAATGCTAGTCTCTTGTTGTTGAATTTAAGAAAGGTTTGGAGGAATGTGATCATATACACCAATTCTATTCCAGAGCTACAAATCAGATTTGTATGATGAAATTGATGAGGGATTTTGGTTGAGGTACATGTTGAGTACATGGTTGAGACAAGTAATTGATGAGTTGGCACATACATGAGGTGTATAGTTGATGATGTTGGTACCTATTGATGATTCATATTTGATGAATAGTTGACACATGATTAGTACATACTTGGTACATGGTTAGATACACTTGTTTATGGTACAAGTTGATTACAGGTTATTTGGTATAGGTTGGTGCATGGTTGATGCACTTGTTTATGGTACATGTTGATTACAAGTTGAGGTACATGTTGATGCATGGTTTAGATTTATTGGTATAGGTTTACAGTGGTATATCTCACAGTGATAGGTTTACAGTGGTTCCATCATTCTACTTCTACTTGAGGGTGGCAAAACGGGGCAAGGGCAGGTGGTTGTAGCCACCTTCCGGTTGTAGTCAAAGAACATAGGGGGTTGTAGCCTCCTTTTGGTTGTAGCCAGAGAATTGGGGAGTTGGAGCTTCCCTCAGGTTGTAGCCTGAGAAACTAGGGGGTTGGAGCCTCCTTTCAGTTGCAGCTGGAAAACAAAGGAAGTTGGTGCTTCCAATGAATGTAATTCTTCAAGACATATAAGAAAAAACATTATGTGGTTTTCTCCCGATTTGATTTTTCACGTAAAACACTGGTGTACTGTGTATGTGTATGTTTGTTCATTTTTTCATTGCTTATTTACTCTACAGTTATTGGAGGGTAATGCTTCATTGATATAACACTTGGATTATATGGTTAAAAAAGATTAAACTTCTCTATTACTAATTCACCCCCCCCTCTCAGTAATCCAACACCACATACCACCTGAAATGGCATGACATGTATTATCCATCTAGAATAGTAGTACCTGCAAATATATCAAAACTCATACCATTATCCATCAAACAAACTTGGGTCCATTACAAAAACCTTTGTGCTATCGGAATTCGCTACCGGACTTTCTTTGAGGGTTGACATCAATGAAAACCAACCCAATTAATCAACAAAGAGAACGATTAGATTAAAAAGGAATGTATAGCTAAAGTGTTGGATCTCCAAGGAGAAATGTTGTGGTTTTCACTGTTGTATAAGGAAATTATAGGATGGAATGAAAGTCGGGCCAAAGTATAAGAACAATTAGATTATATCAAGGAAATTCATAAGGTCCATGGTAATGAAGAGAATGGAATCATGATTTTGAATAAGGAAGAGTTAGCTAGCACTGAAAGGTCGGTGTGTTGAAATTACTAAGACAACTGAGAGGGGGGGGTGAATCAGTTGTTATTGTGCTTAAACAATTTTAAGTCTATTAAAACATTCTTAATCTTTCTTCAAGTGATCATCAATATTATACAACATATGGACAACATAAATAATGAGCATCAGTCACACATATGATATACACAGAGACAGATTTTCATGAGGAAAGCCATAAAGGGAGAAAACCTCTTCTTCTTCGAAATGATAGGCAGTCTTTTAAGTTCTATACATCATATATAATTGAGCACCAACTCAATGTGAGGCTACTACCTCTGTTTTAAAAGCTCCAACTTGTTTGAGAGCACCAACTCTCTGGTTTCTCTAGCACTGACTAGAAGGAAGCACCAACTCCCTGAGTGTTCCAACACCGACTGGATGGAAGCACCTACTTCCACTTATACAATCACCAACTTGTTTGAGAGAACCAACTCTCTGGTTTCTCTAGAACCCACTAGAAGGAAGCACCAACTCCCTGAGTGTTCCAGCACCAATTGTATGGAAGCACCAACTTCCAGCTACACAGGCTCCAACCTGTATAACAGAGAACACTTGTTCTCCCTTGCAACACCCTTCCACCCTAGTTTCTCTGGCTGCAACCAAATGGAAGATACAACTCCCTGTGTTCAAGCACCCACGTGAACCTCTGAGGACAACAGTCCTCCCTAGCACCTCCCTACCACTCTTATTACAAATAAATGATTGAATAACCAACATCATAGATAAATCAATTCTTACCACTTCTTCACTGTTCTGCAATTCTTCTCTGCTACACTATTCTTCTGCTCTGTTCATACTTGGTTTGAATTGTTGTCTCTTTCTATTTGTTCTTTTTTTTATCCTTCTCATGCTCTTTGATATGTGCACATTCTGCTCTCTGAGCTTTCTTCACACTGCGCATACTATAATTTTACCTTTCTACAGTTCAACTCATTTTTTCAATCAGAACAGCCAACCACACACAGTCACTGCATGTTTCTTTTATACACTACAACCCCTTCAGTTACCCTTCAAATCCATAGAACAACACTTCAGAAACTGAAATGCCAACTATCCAAGAACCAAGATTCGTTTCTGCTAACTGAATCATAATTGAACAATTAATCATGAAGAGAAACAATAACCCTTCGATCATATTCTTGATTAACCTGCACCGTTGGATTATAAATGATGGGTCTCGCACTTACTCCATATGCCCACTGGCTATGACCACGGGCCTAATCAAAATGCCTTTCTTATTTCGGCATTTCGGCAATTCTTGTGATGAGATATGTTGACGCTCCATGTCACAATCCCCGAAACTCCGAAAAAGGAGCTTAGTTGGACTAGCTTCGATCATTTTGACATTTCGCGATTTCGCATGCTACGAATTCCTGTTGCGAGGCATCTCGACTCTCCAAGTCGCGATCTCTGAAATGGATTTTAGTTGTTAGTTCCTTTCACAATTTTGCATTTCGGCATTTCACGATTTCGCATGTCGCGAATTCCTGTTGCGAGGCATCTCGACTCTCCAAGTCGCGATCTCCGAAATGGAGTTTAGTTATTAGCGCCTTTCACAATTTCATATTTCGGCATTTTGTGATTTTGCATTTCGCAACTTCGGGACTCCTGTGATGAAGAGTCTCGACTCTTGAATCCTCTAACTCCCAGTATCCGAAACTCTGAAATGGAATCAGATTAACGGTCTGGTATTTCGTCATTTCGCATTTCGCAACTTCGGGACTCCTGTGATGAAGAGTCTCGACTCTTGACTCCTCCAACTGTCGGTATCCGAAACTCTGAAATGGAGTCAGATCAACAGTCTGGTATTTTGGCGTTGTGCATTTTGGCATTTCAGCATTTCTATGATGAAGTGTTTCGACACTTCCAACTCTCGGTATCCGAAACTCCGAAATAGAGTTTAGCTTCTGATACCTGAAATGGAGTTTAGCTTATGATCTTGCCATGCGATCATCGTGCCATGTGATCATCATTGTGATGTTGATCGTGATCTTTGCCATCAATGAAAAACACGCATACTCTCCCTTTGTCTAAAAACATGCCAACACAGTGTGATATTAGAGAAGGCACAAAGCCAAGTTTGAGAGGAATGGTCAGTGCATATTAAGGTTTGGGACCTCATGGAAGAGGCCACATCTAAGTGTCAATTACCCAATTTTAGTCTAAAAAAAGTGTTTCGACCAATCAAAGAAGTGTTGGCATAATTGAAAAAGATCATCAATAAAAGGGAAGATGACATCATGATCATATATTCACTTTAACAAGGCCATGTTTATAAATTCTAACTATGGAAGTCATATTGTCCACTAGACTAGAGTCCATTGTGCCTAAAATAGAAAAATACATCAAGAGATTCTGGAAAGAGACCATTAGTCTAAGTTTTCATAAGGAGCAAGATGCATTTCCTGATTTGAGCTTATGCAAATTATTTGAGAAATGGGAAAAGTATGATGTCGAGCATGCATACGTTGAGATGCTCAGTTCCCTAGAAGAATAGCATCGTGCAGCACTTTTCCAACTTTTCTATTTTTTTCTTTATTATATTTGTAGATGAAATTTTGTTTATAAATTATAATATTGACCTCTAGGAATGGGTCTTTGAGTCTAAGGTGAATGTAGAAGGATTGTAGAAGTGAAGTATTTCAATATTAATTTAGAAACACTTTTGGAGTCAAGGGACGGTTTTGTTTTATTAGATTATGTGCATTGATTCAATTATGTGGACTATTCTACTATTTATTAAATGTCATAGGAGTATAGTAAGGATTTAAATTCTATCAAGTTATCTCGTATGGTTGATTAAAATGTTATTCAATATTTCAGTAAATAGTTATATGCTTTATTATTATTTTCTATTTTATGTCATGTATAGAATACTATGGAATTCTTTATGAGTGTTATAATATTATAATTTTCATCTTTTGTTGCAATTAGAACAGTTTATGTTTCCTTAATATTATATCGTACAATAATTTCTCAATGGAATTATTTCTTAGAGGATTAAAATCTACAGGTAGTTTCATTTATTGTTCCTAGAGGTTATCCTCAATAACGGATTTCTCAAGTTCCTTATATTAGTCTCTATATTAATTACATAAATCATAACATAAAAAAATGGAAAGAAACTTTTGAAGCAACTCATAGATCTCATTGAACTGTTGTTGGACCATTAACCTGAAGGATTACTCCATCCCAAACAAGGGAAATTTTAATTGGACCTCTTCCTTGGGTTTAATCGCTACTATTGAGTACTATAAATCCAAGACCCTCAACATAATTGGTGATATAAGGAGGGATTGTGTATGTAAATCCATATTAATGGCACATTTAACAATATTATTCTAGATCATGAAGGCTACACTTCTGAAAATCCCACATCTCAGGACTTGGAAAATCCCACATATGACACTGCATCAATCTCATACACAGTATCACACAAGGAAGTGGATTTTTTTCAACGTATCACTAGGGATTATGCAAGACAAATCGGTGCTTTTCCTATAACCCCTCTACTTTCTCACCGAAGAATTTTTTCTCAAACCATGACCAACACTAAAAATCATACTCTGGTTCATACCATAGAATATTTGGTATAATTATTCCTATGAGAAACTACTCAGCCTTTGTAATGTACTTAACTCTAAAAATTTAGAGAAATCACATAAAATGTAGTCAAAATCCAAATAAAACAAGAGAAAATAGATAAACCATGAGAAACAACTCTTGATAATAAAAACAAATAGAGGGCTATGTTCACTTGCCTCTTCAGGGGGGTAACCTCCTAGAAATAATCTCCAAATACAATCACAATTATTGAAAAAACATTACATCACCTTCTACACAATATATAGCTATCCATAGATAATATTAACCTCCTATGGGACCACTTATAATGAGGGCTTACTTAACTAATTTGGGCGTTATTAATAAATACGACCCTTTTTACAATGAATGAATATTAACTAACTATTTAGTGGGCCTTATTCAAGGAAAGTAAGGGGGTTAGGGTAGGACCCTAACATGCCCTCCCCCTTTGAAAGAAACATTTTCTTCAAGTTTGAAGTTAAGGAAATTGATGTAAAATCACTAACAGTTCCCATGTGGTATCTTCCAGGTGCATATATTTGCATTGGATCAATACTTCCTTGATCATGGACTGGTGCAACTGACGCTCTTTATTGTCCAATACTGATTCTAGATGGAGCCAAATGGAACCTTCTTCATCAATTTCTAGTAGGTTGGTTTTCACTTTTCAATTTGATCCCACAACCTTCTTCAAATAGGACACAAGAAAGACTGGATAAATCTTCGAGTGGTCTAGGAGAGATAGATTGTAGGTGACCTATCCAATGTGTTGTATGATCTAATAGGGACTGTAGAATTTGGGAGTTAGCTTATGGGGAACTTTATCTTTGAGTGATGTATGTTTATAAGGTAGCAGGTGAAGAAAGACTTGGTCCCATTTGGAAAAAAAAACGTTTAGATATATGTTGATCAACTTGTTGTTTCATTCGATTTTGCACCATAACCAAGTTGTCCTTAAGGATACAGATAATGTCTTCTCTAGTGTGAAGTGCTCTATCTACTACATGAACCTTGAAAGTTCCTGGTACATAGGATGAACATATTCATATAGTGTCATTTTGGTAGCTTCATGATAAGTGGTATCAATTAGGAAAGGGCAAGCCATTATGCCCATTGGTCCAACTTTTTAGAAGAAAAGAATATCAGATAGGTTTCTAAGCACTTGTTGACCACTTGTGTTTTTCCATCAACTTGGGGATGATATGTAGTTTCATGTTTAGTCGTTTTTATAGCCTTAATTTCCACCATGCATTTCCAGGAAGAAAACAACAAAAGATGTAATCCAAAACACAACCTTTAGCTCATGATTCAAACAATGTTTTAAGGGTGTCGTTGGTCATCTATGGAAAAACCAATGACATGTCACTTGACATCAATCCAGAACAAGCGAACCCCTTGTAATCTTCTAGATTCACAAAGTTCTGAAGGTTTATGTGAGTGATAAGTTGTTTCTTTGTGGCATGAGCCTTGGAAATCACAACGTTCAAGTCTCCATTGATCTCTAGAATATCTAGAAGCTCTCCCAAGCCTCTTCCAAGAATATATAAAAGGAACATGAGAGGGAAGAATCATTTACAAATACATGCTACCAAAATTCAAAGGTGCTTCTCCATCTATATCAGTTGTAGTCAGTTTTCCTAGCTTGGTTGAAAATTTGAGGAGAAAGGAGCAAAGGAAAAGGAGGAGTGCATCTGCACCTAAGGTAATCACATTGATGTATTTATCTCATTTGAATTAATATACCATTGGATTTCCCCTATGAATATTTGTATTTCATTCATGAATGTTCAGATCTTATTTATTTCTTCATAGATCAGGTTAGATCCAAACTAGATCTAGGATTCTAATGCTAAGCAGAGAAGTAGGAAGGCATTGTTCATCACTTGTGTGCAGGAAGTAGGTTGTAGGAGTTAGAGATGGAACTTCGGGACTATAGCTACCAAGATACGCAAGGACAACCTTCATAATTATGGTATTTCATCCTATTATCTCTTGGTGTAATTATGAATATGATTTATTTTTTCAAGGGGGGACCATAGAAGTCTATCCCATTGTTTTCCTAGGATCAGTAGGCAAATCCTAGGGAGATATTGTCAGTCCATTGGTGATATTTTCTTTGTAACAGAATTGGCAACTCCACTAGGGAAGAATATTTTATTCTTCTCTAGTTTATTTTCCCTTGCCTATTCACCTATGTTATATTATCTGAGTCAATTATTTTCTTCCCTGACACTTCCTTAGAGAGTATATCTCTCAGATATGGAGGATCTAAGATAGATATTTTTGTTTTCTAAAATTTTGCAGTGTGTCGCTTGTCCATTGTTAGATACAGAGCAGCAATGTCATTGGTTGCAGTATTGGTGACCAGTGACACCCTACAGATGGTTTCTTTTTGCAGGGTATATGTTGATTAAGGTTGCTTGTCATTAATGTCAACCCTTGAAGAAAGACTGGTAGCACAAAGGTATGGGTAATGGAACCAAGTTTTTTTGATGACTCATTATTGTCTTGTCATGTTTGATAATAAGTACAAATGGATGAACTCCAAAGTGGTCCCCTTATGGTGAAATCCCTCACGATAAGATGCTTTGCGGATTCATTTATCCTATAAGTATGGTTAGAGAACTCATGCTTATTTGTGGAATAATGAGATTAAGGCCAGTGAATTTTTCAATGAAACTATCCTATATTGATAATTATTGTCATTCCATTTCTGGTGGTATGTGTAACGTCACATAACTCCTCACGGTTAGAGATTTATGGCCATGAGAAGTTGGAGAACCTAGGTTTGGGTAATGGACCCAAATTTGTTTAATGGATAATGGTATGAGTTTTGATATATTTTTAGGTAATACTATTCTATATGGATAGTACATGTCATGTTATTTATGGTGGTATGTGGAACGTCACATAACTCTTTACGGTTTGAGAGTTATGGCCATACGAAGTTGGAGGACCCTCTTATGTCATCTAGAAGCCCCAAAAGGTCAAAGTAGCCAAAGTGGTTTAAGAGATTTTAGAAGGTAAATAATAAAGTGAAGTGATGATTGTACTATAATTCAAAGTGAATACAAAATAAATTATTTAAATAATAAATTTAATGGAGAAATTAGAAGTGGGTTAACCCTAAAATAAAGAAAGTGGGTAAAGTGACCTAGAAGATGTTTTTAAGGAAGCTACTTGGAGAGTATAAATACGAGGCAAGGCTCTCTCATTTTAAAAAAACTTGAGCATATTGAATACATATAGGTGTCTGAGGTAACCAAAGGATATTTAAGCCTAATTTCTGAGGAAAGTGAAGAAAATAAGGCCGGAATTCAAGGAAGGATAAATTATTTTGATGATGTTTTCTAAGGTATGTTTATTTTTAGGTCATCTCACCATTTTCGCAATAAATTATTTTTTAGAATGAATCAGACTGTAAAATTTCTCTGCCATTGAGGAAACATATCCAATTATCTATGGTAAAAAAAACATCTTGTGGGTTGTTGTATTTTTGGAGTTACACTCCGTAGAAAATAGGGTTTGTGGCTAGTCCTTAAACTAGTCAAAAACAGGTGTTTCAGGTAAAAACATCATAAATTCTTCATAATAGATCCAAATTCAGTAAGACAAACAAATTTCATTATAGTAAATTCTTTAGTATGTTTTGAAACCATTTCAGACCAATTCAACAAATATTCCATGTGGGGCATGCTCTACAAGGTCGCTCTCTAGAATAAGCCAGAATTCAGCAAGGTGTGCCATTTTTTCCATAAATCCTTTTATGAGACGTTCCAAGTAGTGACACATGGAGGAATTGCATAAAACACACTGAAGAACATTGTGTATCAGTTTCAGATATTTATTCATTACAGGTACAAATTTATGACTATTTCAAGTTAGGGTTGTTGACTAATCCAAAACTAGTCTTGTGAGACTAAAGAAACATTTGATGAAAATGCTAGTCTCTTGTTGTTAAAGTTAAGGAAGGTTTGCAGGTATGTGATCATATAAACCAGGTCTATTACAGAGTTACAAATCATATTTGGATGATGAAATTGATGAGGGATTTTGGTTGAGGTACAAGTTGGGTACATGGTCGAGACAAGTAGTTGATGAGTTGGCACATACATGAGGTGTATAGTTGATGATGTTGGTACATATTGATGAGTCATAGTTGATGAGTACTTGAAACATGATTGGTACATACTTGGTACATGGTTGGTTTCACCTTTTTTAAGGTACAGGTTGATTACAGATTGTTTGGTACAGGTTGGTGCATGGTTGATGCACTTGTTTATGGTACAAGTTGATTACAGGTTGAGGTATAGGTTAATGCATGGTTCAGGTTTATTGGTACATGTTTACAGTGGTATATCTCATAGTGATAGTGTGACAGAGGTTCCATCATTCTACTTCTACTTCATGGTGGTTGGACGGGGCAAGGATAGGTGCTTGTAGCCACCTTCCGGTTGTAGCCGGAGAACATAGGGGGTTGTAGCCTCTTTCTGGTTGTAGGAAGAGAATTGGGGAGTTGGAGCTTCCCTCGGGTTGTAGCCTGAGAAACTAGGGGGTTGGAGTATCCTTCCAGTTGCAGTTGGAAAACAAAGGAAGTCGGTGCTTCCAATGAATGTAATTCTTCAAGACATATAATAAAAATCATTCTGTGGTTTTCTCCCGCTTTGGGTTTCCACATAAAACACGGGTGTATTGTGTGTGTGTATGATTGTTCATTTGTTCATTGCTTATTTACTCTACATTTATTGGATGATAATGCTTCATTGATATAACACTTGGATTATATAGTTAAAAAGGATTAAATTTCTCTATTACTAATTCACCCCTCTCAATAATCCAACAATTGGTATTAGAGTCGGTTCCTTAAGGAAACATTTTAACCACTGGAAGGAGATCATGGATTATTCTGAGAATGGAGTACCAATGTTTAATGGTCATAATGGTTTTAAGTATGAGATGTGGAGCATAAGGACGAAATTATTTTTACAAGCACAGGGACATTATATTTGGCTATCAGTTGTTACAGGATATGATATTTCAAAAAGGGCAAAGACTGTAGCCAAGAAGGAATTGAGGAAGAATAAAAAAATAGCAATGAATTTCATCCGTAAGAGAAAAGGTTGGTAAATTTTCATCAGAAAAAGAACTTTGGGATAAGTTACATGACATATTCTTCACCCATCACAGATTCAAAAAATGTCAAGGAAGATTCAGATACAAATCAAGAAGAATTATGTTCACCATGTCAAGAAGATTCAGAAGATGAAGAGTACATAATCACCAGAGGTATGTTGTTTTGTGTAAATTGTGAAAAACATGGACATCTTGAAATAGAATGTCATGAAGGAAATGAGATAGGAAAAATAATTGAAAAGGAAGACAATTATGAAGAAGAATTGATTAGTGCTTTAGATGAACTAAGAGAAGAAAACAATTCACTCAAAAAAGAATTGATGAAACAAAAGGAAAGTGTTCAAATTTTTTAAGAATCCCAACAGGTCATCGAGAACTTATGAACTCAGTTAGAAGAAGCCAGAAATATCAAAGAAAATATTGAATATCAAAAGCAGTGTTTGGAAACCAACATAGCAGCACATAAGGAAGAAGCAGAAATGAGAGAGAAGATATTGACAGATCATCTTAAGGAAAGAAATAATGATCTAAACCATCTTGAGGCAGAGTTTGGTCAAGAAGAGAAAGGACTTGAAGAAGAAATAATCACATTAAAAATTCATCTTGAAGAAGCGAAAAGAACAGAAGAAGTCATGAAGTCTCAGATAATGAAGAAAAAAGAAGAGGTTGAGAAGCTTGAAGAAGAAGTTGTCACATTGAGAAGTAAAATCGTCAAGCTCAACAAGAACGTTGAAGAGATAGAAACATCCAAATCAGCTATAGAGAATGAAGAGGAGCACTCTAGGTTGCTAGAAAAGAAGAATGAATAAAATAGAAAGAGTTATGCAGAAGTACTCAAAGGAAGGAATCATGGTCAACCAAAATCTAAGAAAACTATCAAAGATACATCTTCAAGGAGACCATCCATGTTCAAACAACAAAGAAGCTTCAATCATGATCATGATTAGTCAAGACAAAAATTCATAAGGACTACGCCACAAAGAAGATCATTCACTCCCAGGTATGCAAATTTATTTTATGGTCATTGTTTTTACTGTACTAACTTTGGACATAAGGTTGCATATTGCAGGGATTATAAAAGAAATGTTCAATCAAGAAGTGCCTATCTGGCCACACGTAACATTGAGTGTTACAAATGTCATAACTATGGACACATATCCGGTGATTGTAGAAGCATGATCGATACTTCCATGAAAGAGAATATTGATATCAGATATAAGAAAGTATGGATAACAAAATAGGAAGAACAGGTGAACAAAGACCAGGTACCATAGATCGCAAGATTGGCAATAAAACGAAATGAAGAAAATTCCACAGAGAAAAAGAAAGATGTCAGATACAGAAAGGTTTGGAAAATAACTGAAAGAAAGGAAGGGAAAGTAAATAAGGAACAAGTTCAAGAGATTGTACTTTCAGGCATTGTAGTGAAAGATGAATCCATAGACATAAATAAATAAGTCAGAGATCAGAGAGATAATGAATCTACCCATGAATATGATGATGAATCTACCAATGAAGATGATGATGAATACACATCAAAGCAGGAATTGTTCTGATCCATCCGGCTTAGAAACTCCCAAGTAATATGAATATTAGACAGGGGGAGTCTATGTGATAGTTGTGACAGACCAAAGAACCATCCTTCGAGCAGCTTGTAGAGTTTGAGAAGACATATTCAGAGCAATCAGTTAGCAGAAGTACAGTTTGATAGTATAATGATAAATGGGTTAGCATTATGGATAGTTGCGCAAGTAGATTCTTGGACAGTATGGATAGAGATGGATTAGTAAGAACACTTAGCAGGTTTGGATAGATATATGATAGTGGATGAGAGAATGGATTCATAGATTGGTTTAGAGACAAAGGAACATTATCGTAATGGATGATAATTACACATGAAATGGCTCAAACAATGCTAATGGATTACAAATTGACAGATATTTTTTGGACACAGGCAGTGCATAAAACAGTTCACATTCAAAACAGAGTAATGCTCAGAAACAACACTCACAAAACTCCCTACGAGCTATGGAAAGGAAGACTAGAAAATGTGAATCACTTTAGATTTTTTTGAAGAAAATGCTACATCAAAAGAGAAGATGGCGGAATGGGAAAGTTTGACTCTCATGTGGACAAAGGAGTACTTGTTGGTAACTCAAGTACAAGAAAATCATACAAGTGTTACAATATGACATTGAACAAAATTGTGGAAAGCATCAATGTAACAATTAATCAAACAGGAAGACCAGAATCAAAGGAAGAAGAAAATGAATCAATGGAAGCGCCTTCTGAAGAAGAAGCAAAAGATGAAAAGGAAGTAGAAGAGGAAAATGAAGAGAATATGACAGAAACAGAAGAGCAAGTTCAACAAGTGTCTCCAAATACACCCAGTAAACGAGTACAGAATAATCATCCTTCATATCATATTATCGGAAACAAAGATGCAGGAGTTGAGACTAGAAGAAGAATCCGTTCACCGGAACAAACACACCTAGCACTCTTATCTACAATTGAACCAAACTATTTTGAAGAAGCCAACAAGGATGAATTTTGGAATAAGGCCATGGATGAAGAATTGGATCAAATAGAGAAAAATGACACTTGGGAATTGGTTCCAAGACCAAAGAATAAGAATGTGATCGGCAAAAAATGGGTTTTCAAGAATAAATTAAATGAAGATGGACAAGTTACAAGGAACAAAGCTAGATTGGTATGTAAAGGATATGCACAGATTGAAGGAATCAAATTTGAAGAGACATTTTTCCCAGTTTCCAGAATGGAAGAAATCCATTTGATTTTAGCCTTTGCATGCTCCAAAAATGTTAAAGTATATCATATGGACGTAAAATCATATTTTCTAAATGGGGAACTTGAAGAAGAATTCTACATTGAACAACTAGAAGGATTTCAATTGTTAGAGAACACAGATTATGTGTGTAAATTAAAAGAAGGCCTTGTATGGTCTAAAAGAGGCCCCTAGAGCATGGTACTCCAAACTGGATAAGTATCTGCAGCAGGCAGGGTTCAGAAAAGGAAGTGCAAACAACAACCTCTACATCAAGGTAAGTAAAGGTAATATTTTATTAATTGAATTTTATGTTGATGATATTATTTTTGGTAGTGATGATGATAGGTTAAGGCAGAAATTTGAAAAAGATATGCAGAATGAATTTGAAATGTCATTACTTGGAGAACTATCCTTCTTTTTTGGACTTCAGATACGTTAAAGAAACCAAGGAATTTTTATTTCTCAAACCAAGTATATTAGAGAAATCCTAAAGAGATTCGGAATGGAATATTGAAAACCAGTTATCACTCCCATGCAAACCAATTGCAAGTTGAGAAAAGATGATGATTCAAAGTCTACATATTAGAGGCAATACAGGTCAATGATTGGCAGCCTACTATATGTGACAGCATCCAGGCCAGATGTAATGCAGGAAGTTGGAAAGGTGGCACAATTTCAAGCAACACCAAAGGAGTCACATGTGTTAGCAGTGAAGAGGATTTTCAGATATCTCAAAGGAACAAAAGAGTTTAGATTATGGTATCCAAAAGAAAAGGATCTATCACTTATTGCCTACACAGATGCAGATTGGGCAGGTTGTATTGATGACCGACGACGCATCGGTGCAGCAGCGTTCTACTTGGTGAGTTTTTAGTATCATGGTTAAGCAAGAAACAATCATCAGTATCTTTATCTACAACCGAGGCAGAGTATATTGTAGCAGAATCATGATGTACACAGGTTCTTTGGATGAAACAAACTCTGAGAGATATACAGGTTGAGTATGATGTGCCCATTCCAATCTATTGTGATAATAAAAGTGTCATCGGTATCACAAATAACCCAATGATGCACTCCAAGACGAAGCACATTCCAATCAAGTATCACTTTCTATGGGAGTAGGTTGCAGAAAAAAACATCAGAGTTGAGTATGTGGGCACAAAAGAACAAGTGGAAGACATATTTCCAAAACCACTTCCACGGGAAGCCTTTGAATATATTCACCAGAGACTTGGAGTTATTTCTACTCCAAAATGAATGATTTTTTAAATGCTTACCTTATATGTCTTAGATGTACACAAGGAATCACCATAAGAGGACAGTTTAGTCAGGGGGAGCAGCCCCGGATGGAGAGATACCTTTGCCATTGATGAAAAAGGGGGAGAGATTTATCAGATGCAGAGGATGGAGGCATGGTTCTAGGGGGAGAATATTTATCATATATAGAGGACAGAGGCATGGATCCAGGGGGAGAATGAGTGATATGATTTTAGTATTTCATCAGAGTGTTGACATCAATGCCAAAGGGAGATATTGTTGATTAAGGTTGGTTGTCATTGATGTCAACCCTTGAAGAAATCCCGGTAGCACAAAGGTATGGGTAATGGACCCGAGTTTGTTTGATGACTCATTATTTTATTGTCATGGTTGATAATAAGTACAAATGGATGAACTCCAAAGTGGCCCCCTTATTGTGAAAGCCCTCACGAGAAGACGCTTTGCGGATTAAGTTATCCTATAAGTATGGTTATATAACCCATGCTTATTTGTGGAATAATGAGATTAAGTTCAATGAATTTTTCAGTGAAACTATCCTATATTGATACTTATTTTCATCCAATTTTCGGTGGTATGTGGAACGTCACATAACTCCTCATGGTTAGAGAGTTATGGCCATGAGAAGTTGGAGAACCTAGGTTTGGGCAATGGACCCAAATTTGTTTGATGGATAATGGTATGAGTTTTGATATATTTTTAGGTAATAATATTCTATATGGATAGTACATGTCATTCCATTTCTAGTGGTATGTGGAACGTCACATAACTCCTCACGGTTTGAGATTTATGGCCATACGAAGTAGGAGGACCCTCTTATGTCATCTAGAAGCCCCAAAAGGTCAAAGTAGTCAAAGTATTTTAAGATATTTTATAAGGTAAATAATAAAGTGAAGTGATGAGTGTACTATAATTCAAAGTGAATACAAAATAAATTATTTAAATAATAAATTTAATGGAGAAATTAGAAGTGGGTTAACCCTAAAATAAGGAAGAAGGTGGGTAAAGTGACCTAGAAGATGTTTTTAAGGAAGCTACTTGGAGAGTATAAATAAGAGGCAAGGATCTCTCATTTTAAACACACTTGAGAATATTGAATACATATAGGTTTTTGAGGTAACCAAAGGATATCTAAGCTGAATTTCTGAGGAAAGTGAAGAAAATAAGGCCAGAATTCAAGGAAAGATAAATTATTTTGATGATGCTTTGTAAGGTATGTTTTTTTCAAGTCATCTCACCATTTTCGCAATAAAAACAAATTCTAGAATGATTCAGACTATGAAATTAATATTACATTGAGGAAACATATCCAAGTATATATGGTAAAAACTTAATCTTGTGAGTCTTTTTATTTTTGGAATTACACTCCGTGGAAAATAGGGTTTGTGGCTAGTCCTGACACTAGTCAAAAATAGGTGTTTCAGGTAAAAACGTCATAAATTCTTCATAACAGATCCAAAATCAGTAAGAAAAATTGTATTGGTTAGAATCCAGTCTGTAGTATGTTTTGTAACAATTTAAGATCAATTAAACAAATATTATGTGTGGGGAACGCTCTACAAGGTCGTTCTCTAGAATAAGCCAGAATTCAGCAAGGTGTGCCATCTTTGCCATAACTCCTTTTCTGAGAGGTTCCAAGTAGTGACACCTGGAGGAATTGCATAAAACACACTAAAGAACATTGTTTATAAGTTTCATATATTTATTCATTATAGGTACAAATTTATGATTATTTCAAGTTAGGGTTGTTGACTAATCCAAAACTAGTCTTGTGAGACTAAAGAAACGTTTGATGAAAATGATAGTCTCCCGTTGTTAAAGTTAAGGAAGGTTTGCAGGTATGTGATCATATGCACCAGGTCTATTACAGAGTTACAAATCATATTTGGATGATGAAATTGATGAGGGATTTTGGTTGAGGTACAAGTTGGGTACATGGTTGAGACAAGTAGTTGATGAGTTGGCACATACATGAGGTGTATAGTTGATTATGTTGGTACATATTGATGAGTCATAGTTGATGAGTACTTGAAAGATGATTGGTACATACTTGGTACATGGTTGGCTTCACTCGTTTAAGGTACAGGTTGATTACATATTGTTTGGTACAGGTTGGTGCATGGTTGATGCACTTATTTATGGTACAAGTTGATTACAGGTTGATGCATGTTTGATGCATGGTTCAGGTTTATTGGTACATATTTACATTGGTATATCTCACAGTGATAGTGTGACATTGGTTCCATCATTCTACTTCTACTTCAGGGTGGTTGGACGGGGCAAGGACAGGTGGTTGTATCCACCTTCTGGTTGTAGTTGGAGAACATAGGGGGTTGTAGCCTCCTTCTGGTTGTAGAAAAAGAATTGGGGAGTCAGATCTTCCCTCAAGTTGTAGCCTAAGAAACTAGGGGGTTGGAGCCTCCTTCAAGTTGTAGCTGGAAAACAAAGGAAGTTGGTGCTTCCAATGAATGTAATTCTTCAAGACATATAAGAAAAAGCATTATGTGGTTTTCTCCCGCTTTGGGTTTCCACGTAAAACACTGGTGTACTGTGTATGTGTATGATTGTTCATTTGTTCATTGCTTATTTACTCTGCAGTTATTGGATGGTACTGCTTCATTGATATAACACTTGGATTATATGGTTAAAAAGGATTAAATTGCTCTATTATTGATTCACCCCCCCTCTCAGTAATCCAACAATATATGACCCACGGCACTCCTATAGGTTTCAAAATTTCCAAATTTTGAGATCTTTTGGTCAAATCTGGAAGTGTATGATATCAAGGATCTGTAATTGGTTTTTGTTTCTAGATATTATCTATGTTTGAGTCCTTTTTGTCACAACTTTGGTCTTCAATCTATATTTGAAGTGTGTTTGTGTGTCTTTTTTGGATTACTTGTTTGCATTTGTTTGTTTTTTAGTGATCCATCGAAGTTGGTTTGTGCACCCAACAAATCTGATTAGATCTGGTAGAGTCCCTTATTAGATTGCATTTGGTTGGTTTTCCCTCTTGCAATTTGTGTTCATTTCTAGACCCACTTTTATTGTTATTTTTGGGTTAAGATAATGTGTATACATTGGAGTGTCTTGGGGGGAATCACTACCAATATCACACTACCCTTTTCTTGTTGTCTGTTGGTTTTGATTTGCATCATCATTTTCTTAGCATAAATAAACTTGCATTTCAAAAGAAGAAAAAGAAAAAAAAAATGATTGCATAAAATATTTTGAGCTTTGAAGACAAGGTACATTGTTGAACTGTTTGGTTTGAGATATTGTTAAAATTTTGGTTGTGATTTGTATTGCATGGTTGCTTGGTTCTTGTGAGGTTGCATTGTAAATTTTGCAAAGAAAAATATATATTTCCCTCCCATATCAAGAATTCATTGAATTGAATGACTGCATTGACATCTTTGCATTGCTTTGGTTGGGTCAAGATTCATAAACACCATAAAATTTTCATACATTTCCCTTTGACATAAACAATAGTTGTAAGAAAATATGGCATAATTTAAAATTAACTAGACTCTTTTCTTTGCTAATGAACCAACATTATCTAGGATTGGGGCCTTGGAATAAGATTGGAGTGAAAACTCTCTAAGGCCACCAAATGAAACCTAGAATCACTAAAGAGTGTAAAACCAATTTTCACAATCAGTGTGTCAGCAGCCTCCTCTAACACATGATCTAATCACAAGGTTGCATTGGGGCTAGGGTGATTACCACTCTATGATTGTCTTAGTGTTTTCTATATTACTTTGATTACTATGTATACGGGGGTTTGGTGACAAACCTCTCTATGAGGTAGCACTTTCAAGTATTCAAGATGAGTTATCCTGCCCTTACGTGTGGTCAGACCTATGACTATTCACTCGATCATTGATTGTGAGGTGGTAGCCTTAGTGACCACTCCTAGGTAGCCTACAGAGGTGGCTAGAGATGGGACATGCATGTAGTACCTGGGGCAGACGTTCATTCATGGTCTTAGTTCTCTTGGAGGGTGTTCTCCTAAATAAAATTTACTTGCATCGGTCAGGGTTGTCTCATGTAGTTCATCATAATTGTTAGTGTTTGTAGCTCAGACACATATTTACATAAGGGTGTCTACTTGCATAAATCCTCATTAAATGTATCTTATAATTTTCTTAGAATTCACTTTATTAACTTATTAATAAAGTGAATGTATTTTTATAAAGTGACGTTTAATTAATAAAGTGACTAAGTTAAACTCACTTAATAATTTTATTAAAAGAGAGACATTGATCTCATGATCTAATCTTGATCGTTGAGATTAGGTAAAACGCTCAAGACAAAAGATAGAGAGGGTAAACGAAAAGACACAAGGATTTTTTTCATTTCACAAGTCACATGAGGTGAAGAGGAAAAATCAGATCTAATTTTTCATCTTGGCGAGAAAAGTAAAATAATAGCACACTTCCCAAGATAGGTTGCATGCTTCCCGAGGTAGCACAGAAATCGAGGTAGCGTAGAAATTGAGGAAACACGTATTTTGAGGTAGCACAAATTTTGAGGTAACACATATTTTGAGGCAGTTCCATTTATCAAAACAAGTGCATATCTGTACAGATAGCCTCAATGATTGGTAGCACACAAATTGAGGCAGCGTTGTGGTTCAGGTTTTCATATTTGGTTTGTGGTTTTAATTTCTCGAAGCCATTTTCTCTGTGAAGGGATCTCTTGTAAGTTATGATGTTATTTAATGAAGAATTGATTTGGAAGAGCAAAAAAATTATTGTGTATTGTTCGATTACTTTTCTCATTTTTCTGTTGCATGCAAGAGTTAATTATTTCAGCAAAGTATTTAGATATGATCTGTTTACTTAGTTAGTTGATCGAGAGTAAATTTAACATGGTATCATAGATCTTGCTCTGAGAGAAAAGTATATATATTGCATTCAATGCAAATCTCTTCAGCAGGTTAAAGGATAGAGAAGATTTATTGGATTCAGTGCAGATCATCCATGTTAGTAACTAGTGTGAAGTTTGAGGATCAACTAGATGGGGCTTCAAATTTCTTGCCTTGGAAATCAAGAATCTCAGTGATCTTAAAGGAACGGGATTTGTGGGAAGTCGTGACCAACCCTCCTCTAGCTCCATCATGGACCTCGAGGTGTACTCCAACAGTGGTAGACCTAGAAGTGTAGGAAGCATGGGATAAGAAGGATATAAAGGCATAGAGGGTGATCTTTGAATCCATCAAGGATCATCTAATCCCACATGTTGCAGAAAAGACCATATCTAAGGATATGTGTGATTCCCTTGCGTCACTATTTCAAAGTGACAATATGATTCAGAAGATGATCCTCAAAACCAAACTTAGAGAATGTAGAATTTCCACCTTGGACAATGTAACTAGCTACCTTATGAGGATCACACATATCCATACACAACTTTCAGTTGTAGGAGAAGCAATAGTTGATGAAGAATTAGTGAATGTTTCTCTGAATGGGTTTTCCAAGGCTTGGAAACCATTCATCATGGTAATATGTTCCACAAATAAACTCCCCAAGTGGGAGATACTTTAGGATGACTGTATTCAGGAGGAGACTCATAAAGAGTCCATATCTGGCAAGCAAGGAGAAGGTGCAATACATGAAAACTTGGACTTGGTTAGCAAAGCCAAGAAAGGCAAAGGAAAATTTTCCAAGAATGGTAATAGTTAGGGAGAGGGACATCAATATGGGTAGAATAGAGATATGAGCAAGATAAAATGATATATTTTCCAAAAGAATGGCCACTTTTCTTCTCAGTGTATAGGGAGAAATAAAGGCAAAGGAAAGTCGCATATAGTTGCATCAACTGCAGAGACACAATTGAGTGAACTTACATCCAAGTTAGAGAATGATTTTGCATTCATGTCTTGTCTTTCTACCAGCACTACTCCCAACGGTGCATGGTCCTTGGACAATGGTGCATATCACCACATGACAGAGGCTAGAGATATGTTCAATAGTTTTTCATAGGATGACTCAAATATACACATTTAGCTTGGTGATAATACCAAGTATGCAGTGCGAGGTCGGTGGACAGTGAAGTTCCATCTTGGGTCAAGGGGGTCCTTTGATGCGCAGGAGGTACTCTATGTACCTTCCTTGAAGAAGAAATTGTTGTCCATATTAGTCATGGAGGACAAAGGTTATGAGGTGAACTTTTTAAAGAGTCATGTATTCACTCTCCCAAAGGGAACCCATCTAGAAACTGCTATGAGGATTGAATTCCGGGATGGAAACCTTAATAGACTTCAAGGCCATCCTGCACAGAAATTTTTTCTCACCTATGAGAGCTTGTGTGATCTATGGCACGGGAGGATGGGTCATATCCATCATAGAGCTCTACTATTACTATGGAATATTATCATTGGTCTTATAGAATTCAGTTTGGACCAGATGGGGGTGTGAAAAGGTTGTGCACTTGGAAAGAATGTCAAGGAATCCTTTCTTAGAAATCAAACTAGATCCAAGAGCATCTTGGATCTGATTCATTCAGATGTTGGAGGGCCTATGTCAATAGCTTCAGTGAAGGGCACATTCTACTATGTGACCTTCATTGATGACTTCTCCAGGATAACTTGTATCTACTTCATGAAGATAAAAGATGAGGTCTTTTGATCCATATTATTTTCGGCACGAAATGAGAGCGAAGATATAACACATAAATATACAGAGATATTGAAAGAGAAATAGTAATATAACATAGATATATTGGAAATATAACCAGAGGAAAAAATATACAATAATACACGATTTCTATTAATGAAATAAATGTATAGAGACTGTAAAAATACAAAGTGAAAGACTCGCTAGAATGGTGGCAACTTATCTCTGAGAAGAGATGTGACGGCTACTCACATTCGCAAGAAGATGATTAAAATGAGGCTCTGAAGGAATTTTTACAATAAACAGGAATGCCAAAAACCATAGACATCCAAAAACCTAACCCTAGGAGATGAATCACAAAAATTCATGTGGGCCCCGTTTGGGTAAGTTAGTACATCAACTTCTCGAGGTCGTAACTTTTGCATGCGATCTTCATTTTAGGCATATGATAGCCCGTTGGAAAGGTATCATCGAGGAGATTCATTTTGGGGCCTCAATAATGCCTTTGGATATAATTTAGAATCTCTATCCTAAAAAACCTTCATTTAGGCCCTCAAAATGGCCCTGAAAGTTAAAAACTGCTAAAAATAGTAAATTGCCAAAATTGCCAGAAAACTATTTTGACCCTGTTGGAAAAGGTAGATGGCCACTGATATCCCCTTGGATCAATCCTACCTCCTTAGGAAGAATTGGTCTCCATTGCGTTGAGTGCCTGGGGGAGAGGAAAAAGTGTTTGTTGAATCTAAATCTTGGTGAGTTGCTTGCCTTGCTGGAGACGTCGCGTTGCTCGATTTGTGGAAGGTTATCATGAGCATGTGGCTGGAAGGGTTGTACCTTTTTAACCAGTCTGGATACATTAGATTATTTTGTGCAGAAATAATCTTTACACTTTGCTACAATATTTTCGACCTACTTCTGTTGGATAGAAGGTGCTTGGGTCAAGGCTGTAGTGGTTGCAGTATCCTTTTGTTCACCTTTTGGACAGATTGTGAAGAAGCTAAATTTTGTAGTTGTTAGAAAAACAGGACCGTGGAGCAATAAAATAAAACAAATGCAGAAACAAAACACAGAAGACACACAATACAAGAGAGACACATATTTACGTGGTTCACCCAGTGTGGGATACGTCCACCAGAGAAATTGCCAGGTCCTTCCTTTATTATTATCCAGCAAA
>ML793551.1:341832-360462 GCA_009831015.1 Picea engelmannii
GATTCACCCCCCCCCCCTCTCAATTGTCCAACAAACACATCATCACAGCATGAGTCTGGAAACACATCACAGCAATTAAGCTGGCACATCATCACAGCAATTAAGTTGGAAAACACCACACAGCAATTAAGCTGGAAAACACCACACAACAATTAAGTTGGAAACACCACAACAATTAAGCTAGAATCATAACACATCAATTAAGTTGGAAACACCACAGCAATTAAGCTGGAATCACAACACAACAATTAAGCTAGAATCACAATACTAGATTGGCTTTACATCACATCCATTAAGGTGGAAGCACAGTACTAGGCTGGCTTTACGTCACAACAGTTAAGCTGGAAGCATAGTACTCGGCTTGCTTTTCATCACAACAATTAAGCTAGAAGCACAATACTCAGCTTGCTTTTCGTCACAGCAATTAAGTTGTAAGCACAAGACTTGGCTTGCTTTTCGTCACAGCAATTAAGCTAGAAGTGCAATACTTGGCTTTCTTTTCGTCACAGTAATTAAGTTGGAAGCACGGTACTCATCTTTCTTTTCATCACAGCAATTAAGCTGGAAGCATGGTACTAGACTGGCTTTATGTCACAGCAATTAAGTTGGAATCACAGTGCTAGGCATATCTCAACACAGCAACTAGACTGGCTTTACGTCTCAGCAATTAAGTTGGAAGCACAGTACTAGGCATATATCAACACAACAATCTAGACTGGCTTTACATCTCAGCAATTAAGTTGGAAGCACAGTACTAGGCATATCTCAACACAACACTACTCCTCCTTTCAAGGGAGGTCCTTTCAGACTATACCAAGCTTATCTAAAAAGTTCTCAAACTTTACATGAGATAGAGGCTTGGTCAACACATCGGCAACATGTTCATCCATGCTACCATATTGGAGCTTTATAGCCCCTCTCTGTACCATGTCATAGATGTAATGATATCGGATCTCTATGTGTTTCGACTTGTAATGAAATACAGGATTCTTTTTCATATTTATGCAACTCTAGTTGTCACATAGGATCGTGGTTGCTTCCATCTCTAGGCCAAATAGACCAATCAATAACTTTTGAAGCCATATAGCTTCGTAGCTGGCAGAACATGCAACAATGTATTCTACTTCCACTGTACTGAGAGCAATGTTGGATTGCTTCCTACTCTGCCATGAGATCATGGCTGATCACAAACTAAAACAGCATCTTGAAGTGCTCTTCCTGTCAGAGAAACTTCCAGCCCAATCTAAATCAGTGTACACACTCAGTGTGAAATCATGATCTCCATCATATATGAGACCACAATCTAATGTACCCTTAAGGTACATCATCACATGTTTTGCAGCAACTAGGTGAACATTTCAGGGTTCTACCAGAGACTGACTCAAGGTGTTCACGGCAAAACAAATGTTTGGTCTGGTGTTCGTCAGGTATATCAGTGATCCAATGATCTTTCTTTACAGTGTGACATCAATCAATTTTGACGAAGTGTCAACCAGTAGCTTCAGCTTTGCTTCCATGGGTGTATTCATGGACTTTCTCTCCAACATGTTGAATCTCTTCAGGATTTCTACTACATACTTCCCTTGGATAAGGAAGATCCTCTTTGGATTCTTCCATACATCAAGACCTTAGAAATAATGCATTAGGACAAGGTCTTTCATCTCAAATTATGAAGCAAACTTCTTCTTACATTCCGTGATGTGGTTTTCTTCTCCAGTTAAGAATAAGTCATCCATATACAGCAACAATATCACTGGCTCATCGTTCATAACCTTGAAGTAGAGGTTAGAATTTGCTTTACTCTTGGTAAAGCCCAAGCTCGTCAGAAAACTATCTATCATGCTATACTAATCTCTAGGAGATTGCTTCAATCCATACAGAGTCCTCTTCAATTTGTAGACATGACACTTCTTGTCTTCAACTTCAAATCCTTGAGGTTGCTCTATATACACTTCTTCTTCGATGATACCATTTAGGAAAGTTGTCTTTACGTCCATCTAGTGTAACTTCCACTTCATCTTAGCTGCAAGGGCTATGATGGTTCTGATCGAAGTGTATCTGGCTATAGGAGCGAATGTCTCTTCATAGTCAATGCCTTCCTTTTGAGAAAATCCACAAGCAACAAATCTTGCTTTATACTTCTCAATACTTCCATCAGCAACATGTTTTATTTTGAAGAGCCATTTAGAAGATAGCAAATCCTTGCTCTTTGGTCTGGGAACTATTTCCCATACATCATTATTTATTATGGATTGGTATTCCTTTGTCGTGGCATCTGCCCATTATTTCTTCTGAATGGCTTCTTCAAAGAAAGTAAGCTCTTGTTCTAGGAGATCACACATCAAAGCCATATAGTTGGAGAATGGCTTAGGTCTCTTCACCTGTCTCGTGGTTCCTTCAGGAACACCATACTTCTCTCCATATTGAATAATCTCTCTAGCCCAAGCTGGCTTTCTCTTATGGGAGATCGTCATCTGAGGAGGTTATTGAAATTATACTATGTCATGATCTTCTATAATTTCCTCATCAGTGGAAGTTATGACTTCCCTCACTAGTTCTGCAACTCTGGGAACCTCCTTCATTGATTCTGCAACTCTGGGAGCTACGAGTTCCTCTTCATATACTTATTCAAGATGGAATATTCTTCATTTCTTGAGCGTTTCATCTTCATCAGAGGTCACATCCTTGTTGATCTCTTACAGGGTATACTTGGTGTTGCATACCAAGTCTAAATATGAAAGACTGAGTCAGGCTTCAAACGAGGTATGCTTCTCGTTCTAATGTTCGGTCATCTTTGGATCCTTTTTCTCCTTTCAATCAATATTCATATGAGATACTCTGAATCTCAAGAGATAGCTTCTTCTTCATCTTCTTTGGTGCAAGAGTGTATATGGTCATGTACATAGTCTACTTCATGTCTCATATAATATGTTTCCTTCTGCAACCTTCACTATAGATTTCTCAGGGTTATCACCTGTGACCTGAAACAAGGTCAACAAAACAACAAGCAATAATAATATCCTTTTGATAATAATAGATAAAGCAATAGCTTGAATAATCATCACAGTAGCTCCTTTAGATCTATCATTCATGGATTTTCTGAAGCAACAATCAAAAGTAAGAGATACACTATGAAATGAGGTCAAGACTCTTATAATGTTGTGATCGAACATTCCTCCATGGCAACCTAGAACTAACACACGAGGTTTCTCTTAGAGGAGGCGTTAGTTGTATCAGGCAAATGATTACATTAATTATTTACCTCTATATGCTCACATGCTACCAAGTATAATACTTTACAAAGAGTGATATCTCAACTATAGTGGTTACTTGTAAAGGGCTAGTCATCAATTTGTCATGTGTACCTTTGAATCTTATCAACTTGATTAATCAAACCTAGAGCCTTGTCCTCAAGAATGAGTGTGCTTTCTTTTCTTCCAAGTCTCCTTCACTCAAGATGACTAGTGCTTTATTCAACCTGTCTTTTGTATTAAGACAATATGTTATCTTGACAGAAGGTTGCGTTAGAGGATCAACTCTATGATCTCAACTTTTAATCCATATAATACCTTGACTCAGATTTTGACCAAAGGTTAGAATGATGGTCATAGCTACAACATGCAACACTAATCAAAATAATGTCATAACAGATAGATGCATTTCAGAATAATCACACCTGGCTTGCATCATTCCTCTGAATGTGTTGGATCTTGATATATTTCTCGATCTATGGCAAGAGATCCCTTCTCCTGCAAATACCCTTTAAATCTTAACCATTTAAACATGTGTGAGTACATACCTCTGACGGCATTTGCATGTAGAGGAACCATCTAGTAGCAACAGTAATGATCACCAACTCTTAAGAACTTCAAGGGTGATTGCAACTGGTACTACGGCTGCAACTGCAACTGCAACTCATACTGCAACTGGTTCTGACACTACAACTGTAACTGCAACTTAGGGTTTTATGAGGAAACCCTAATTTTTCAAACTTCAAAGTTTGAAATTCTGATCCAGGGGATAGATGCGCTGAGTTGAGGCGAGTAAGTTGGTGCAATCAGATTTCTGAAAATCCAAATTTTACCCCCTCAAACTTGACCAGCGGATTTTTGGACTGGTGCTTCAGGTTTTTTGGTACTTCTAGTACTCTGGTTTTCTGGTACTTTGTGAAAAATAGGGTTTCACTTTTCAATAATTCTAGCCGTTGCGTTGAGGATGCCAAAGTGATCCTTGAGGAAGGGCACACTTTTCTAGATGGTTTTGGGGCTGAAATACTTCTTCAATAAAAAGCCATAATTTGCATGGACGGCAATAGTGACGTTTTTCACTTTCTCTTGTGAAAGATGCTCTCTTCAGCTTACCTCTAAAACCATGTTAAGGTTTAAGATATTATTAGAGTTATTTTCATTTCACTATATAACAATAGCATACGATAGGATCATTGAGAAATACACAATCACAAGAGACACATCATTTATCCTGGGAAACCCTCATGGGGAAGAAAACCCAGCAAAACTTCCTTATTATAGATAGCCAATACAATGCCAAGAGATAACTCAAACAAATACAGAAAGTCCTCTCCCAAGAATGTGCCTCTCTCTCTCTCTTTCTTCTTCAACTGCAGCTCTAAAACTTGTCTCTCAATGAACAAGTGAGTGTGTGTCCAAGTGAGGCGCTAGCCTTTTTATTTATACAATTATGGCACGTGTGGAAGTGTCTCTTCACTGGCAAGGCCAACTTCTTCTTCTGGGTGGTTATAACCACCTTTAATATATTATGGGGCCTCTTTAATATATTATGGGGCCGACTTCTTATTCTGCCTATTACAATTATACGTTAACCAATCTGCAAAAGGGGATTTGGTCTTTTACAATAGCCGACATGATCAATCTGCAATAGGGGATTGATCTAATGAATAATACCACAATAATAATTAGAATACACTTTGTAGTTACATTATTTAAACACAAAGCACATTGAGATCATGTACCACTTCATCAGAGACAGGGTGCAGAAGGGAGCAGTTTAACTCCAATATATTCTTACAGTGGAGCAGTTGGAAAACATTTTCACCAAGCCCTTGGTCAAGGGAAAGTTCATATTTTTCAGAGACAAGCTTCGAGTGGTGGAGAATACCTTCATCGCTAAGAGGGAGTGTTAGTGTTTGTAGTTCGGACAAGTATTTTTGTAAGGG
This sequence comes from Picea engelmannii, assembly GCA_009831015.1. Taxonomy (NCBI): domain Eukaryota; kingdom Viridiplantae; phylum Streptophyta; class Pinopsida; order Pinales; family Pinaceae; genus Picea; species Picea engelmannii. The sequence continues at coordinate 347,027 of ML793551.1, forward strand.
TGTCTACTTGCAGAAATCGTCATTAAATGTATCATATACTTTTCCTAGAATTCACTTTATTAGTTTATTAATAAAGTGAATGTGTTTTTACAAAGTCACTTTTAATTAATAAAGTGACTAAGTTAAACTCACTTAATGATTTAATTTAAAGAGAATCATTGATCTCAGGATCTAATCTTGAATGTTGAGATTAGGTAAATCGCTCAAGACAAAAGACAGAGGGTAAAGGAAAAGACACAAGGAATTTTTTCATTTCACAAGTCATGTGAGGTGAAGAGGAAAAATCAGATCTAATTTTTCAACTTGGCGAGAAAATAAAATAACAGCATGCTTCCCAAGGTAGGTCGCATGCTTCTCGAGGTAGCACATCTTTTGAGGCAGAACAAATTTTTAGGTAGCACATTTTGAGGTGGCACAAATATCAAGGCAATGTGTCTTTTGAGGCAACGTAGATTTCGAGGAAGCATAGTTTTCAAGGAAGCTCGTCTTTTGAGACAAGGTAGCACCTTTTTTGAGGTAGCATGGATTTCAAGGTAGAACGTATTTGAAGGCAACATGTCTTTCGAGATAGTTTCATTTATTGCATAAGGTACATATCTATACAGACAACCTCAATGATTGGAAGCATACAAATCGAGGCAGCATTGTGGTTCATGTTTGCAAATTTGGTTTGTGATTTTAACTTCTTAGAGACATTTTCTATGTGAAGGGAGCTCTTGTAAGTTTTGATGTTATTTGATGAAGAAATAATTTGGAAGAGCAAAAAAATTATTGTGTATTGTGTGATCATTTTTCTCATTTTTTCCATTGCATGCAAGAGTTAATTATTTCAGCAAAGTATTTAGATCTGATATGTTTACTTAGTTAGTTGATCGAGAGTAAATTTAACAGTAATTGATCCTCAAACCTTCACTAGACAATATTTTGGGGACTTCATCTCCCCCATAGGATTGGTTTTCAGAATGCCCCCTAAGCCATTAGTTTACTTGTTGTTGTACTAGATTCATTAGAGGTGTGTTATTTGGTTCTGAGTCTATGTCAGCCTTAAGTTGAATTGTGTTTTGATTTGCTCATATTATTTTCATCATGGATGAATCATCACGTCGGTCCCATCGATAAGGAAGACTTGATGCCATCACAGAGGTACAACCACGTTTCAAGTGGTGTGAGACAAGTGACTACGAATTCGAAGAGTCCCATATTTGGTATGAGGAGGGTGGGCTTCTTGAAGTGGAAGTGGTTGACGAAAGTCCTCCACCCAAATTTAACCCTTTGTTGATCGGTTCTAATACTCTCGTACTAGTCCAAGTTAGGGAAATTTTTAGAGAACCTTTTTGTTTGTTCAACAACCCTCACACCATGTCAGGCACTAGTTTTTCATCTAGTGTGGTCGAGCCATTAATCGCATCCATGAGTGTGAATGGGGGCATACCATTGATGTCCACCTTACCCTCTTTAAGTGTCATTGGACCTATACCATCTATCCCCATTTCTATAGGACCCTCTATTTGGGGGATTTTGGTCATGTCCTCTTTTTCTTCCACCAGTATACCTAGCATTCCCATGCCCATCCCATCAGTTATTATTCCCACACTTGGATATTCTTCTAGTGGGGGGGAGAGCCTTGGTTTCATCATGGGGAGTGGAACTCCTTTCACCTCCACCATTCACATGAGCGGTCTGAAATTGTTGAGTGTTGGTTTTCCCTTTGGGTGGAACATTCCTAGAGGTCCTGGGACTGTCCCTAGTCAGGCTCGGGGTAGTAATGTGTCTAGAGGATTGAATTTCCCATGGGTTAGAACATCTTTCCCTAGGGGTAAATTTTCACAGTTGGGTGGATTTCCATTCATCCATACATCCAGTCTTGGGGGGTTCTTCCTCGGGCCTATTTTTTGGAATACTTTTCCTTTAGGTTCTATGCCAACCCTTGGGGGAAATCCCCTTGGGGGCATGGTTATTCCTAGGAGCAGCCATGCTCCTGGGAGTGACTCCATCCCTATGGGAAACTAAAATTTTGTAACATCACATCCCTCTAAAAGCACAAACATAAGGGGACCACAAGGTTCATCTGGGGCTCAAGCAACTTCATTGTCCTCCCAGTATTCATTTTCTCATACATCATTGCCTTTCTTTGCAACATTATACTTTCTTAACCTGTATTGTCTGAAAAATGACCCCATTTCCCATGACCCTCCATGGTCATTCATGCCTACTAAGCTCCCATCATACATGCCAAAATTTGACAAAACACTGGGATAATACCCATCCACACACATAATGACATATCATTTATGGTGCTCATCCAACTTTCTGGTGGATGATATCATAAGGTTGTGTCTTTTCTAGAGATCTGTGACTGGAAGCGTTGTCAAATGGTATATTGAATTAAAGGGTGATTCCTTCTGTTAGAACTGAGATTCACCATTAGATTTCTAGAGGATAAGCCCAGTACCCATCAAATAGGTTTGTAATGGTAAATTTATGATAGAGGGTCAAATGGATAAAAATCAACACAGCAATGCTCAAACACAGAAATTTATAGGAAAGAATGCATAAGAAAGTGAGGTCTTGGCTAACTGCAATCAGTGATTTAAAGATAAGTGTGGGTAGATGGAAGACTTTAATGAGAAGGATGAATTAGTCTACTATCAGCATCATGCCTTACTAGAAGACAAATGAAGAAAAATATCAGACACAAGAACTTCTTGATCTAAACTTTAAAACACTGAAAAACATTTCAACGGCACCATAATCAAGCATACATTATAACACAGCTATAATATCTCATTTGAATCATTCAATGATAAGAAAATCAAAGTAATAAAGAATTAAGATAATGGAAAGGAAGTTGACTTCTATTAGGAAAAATTTCTCAAATCTTATACATAAAAAATAGAGTCTGGCTCTGTTACATCAAAACATTACATAAGGGAGTCTATGCTCAACCATTCGAACCCAAAAATGTCATTATAATGTTGTATTTATAGCCTAAACAGTAAGTGACATCATACACACCATAATCTTTTCATGGTGATTTGTTCCTTGTGTGCATCTCCTTCATTGCCATGTGTCCACCAGTTCCAACTGACCTCCAAGCATCTGTGTTAAGCTCCATTTTCCACCTGGTGACCATTGATTACCTCAAAATGTAAAAGTGTTGAATTTGCACATAATATATCTAGCTAAACAATGATACACACATTTGCAAAGAGAAAAGGAGAAAGAAGAAGAAGGAGAGAAAGAATGAAATAATTATCATTAACTGTTATGAATAATGAATAATTTACACATGATATACTATGTATAACTCAATGAGTGTGCACTGCAGGAGAACCAATGTGCCATAGTGGTTTTCTAGAGTGATATGGACACACACCAGCAGTTATGGCAGTGAACTTCCACCTAGTCTAGTCTCTCAAGCAGTTACAGGAGTGAACTTCCACCTAGTTGAGTTAACTAGTCAACTAGTCTTCAGTTAACTGACTGAACAGAGAGTAGTGACGAGTTAACTCAGGAAATCAAGGATAATGTGCCAGTCTGGTAATGATCCCAAGGAAACTGTGCATTAGTTGGTGATGATCCCAATGTTGCATGGTGACAAAACCAATGCAGCATCTAAAATCAACTCAACTAGTCAAACTAAAGTGTCAACTGAAATAGAATATTCTCCAGGTGGAATATTCTCCCCTAAAATATAGGAGACTGGACAATGACTAATTATCACTAATAAAAAAGGAAAAACCTTAGGAAAAATAAATCCTAGGTGTGTGTGAAGTAACTCCAACACCCCCCCCTTAACATAACTATGGTGAAAATAAAGTGTGGGTCCTGGCAACGAGGCCATGTTAGGTACCCAATTACAAAAGATACACTGAAATAAAGTGAGGAAAGAGGGAAAACCTCATGGGAAAAACCCCCCCTCAAGGTACAATGTATGTAAAAAGAAGAACTATGGTTGCTAGGCAATTGTTCCCTTCACTTCAAGACGACTTCGCAGAGAATGAAACTTTTTCTCAGTGAAGGTCTTAGCGAAGATGTTTGTCATCTGTTTTGTTGAAGGACAGAACTGTAATTCGATGATCCCCTTGTGTACTAAGTCCTAGATGTAGTGCATGTGGATATCGATGTGCTTCATCCGTTGCCTCTGAACTGGATCTCTGTAGAACTTCGGAGTGCTTTGGTTGTCACACTAGATGACGATCGGTCGATGAAATTGAATTCCCAACTTAGTGAGAAAATGTTGTAGCCACATAGCCTGAATGGTTATGTTAACTAACCATATGTACTCTACCTCAGTTGAAAATAGAGCAATGGCATATTGCTTCTTTCTCAACCAACAGATAGGCCCTAAACCAAGACTAAGTGAGTAACCATATGTGGACTTGCAATTAGTTTTATCGCCAGCCCAGTCGGAATCAGTAAACCCAATGAGATCTAATGTAGAGTCTGTTGCATAATGAATCCCAAAGGTGATGGTTCCCTGTACATATTGAAGGATACACTTTGTAGCCTTACAATGTAGCTCATGCATCTTTTGCATAAACCTGGAAACTGCACCAACTGCATAGCAGAGGTCTGGTCTGGAGTGTGTGAGATACAACAAGCTCCCCACTAGTTGTATGTACAGTGTGCTTACAACCAATGGAGTCTCCCCGCCATCCTCAAGTTTGGCTCCCGATAGGAAAGGAGTCGAAGCATACTTGCAGTCTATCATGTGAAATATCTCAAGGAGATCTCATGCATACTTGGCCTGAGACAGTTTGATGCCTGATGCATCCTGACTGATCTCGAGTCCAAGGAATAAGTGTAGCGGACCCATGTCCATCATCAAAAACCTGTCATGTATAATCCTTTGACTACAGCAATCATTGAAGTTGAGCAACCAGTTATCAACAAATCATCAACACATAGAACTAAAATTAGAAGTGAATCAGTCATCCTGAGCATGTAGACATTCGGGTCTGATTTACAACGTACAAAGTTCTGTGATAATAGGTAGGAGTCCATCTTGGCATACCATTCCCTCGAGGCATTCTTGAGGCCATAAAGGGACCTATTCAATCGACAGACCAAAGATGAGTCACGCATAAATACCTAGGGCTGCTCCATGTAGATCTCCTCAGAGAGATCACCATGAAGAAATGCATTCTTCACTTCCATCTGATGGACTCCCCATCCTTTGGTTGCTGCAATGGAAAGTTCCAATCGTATGGAATCCATATTTGCTACCGGAGCGAAGGTCTCATCATAGTCAATACCATGAACCTGTTGAAAGCATTTGGCAACAAGCCTAGCTTTGTATCTGCTAATCTATCCATTCATTGTGCTCTTGGTCCTGTGGACCGATCTGCATCTGACAATTTTCCTCCCAGAAGGAAGGGAACCAGATCCCAAGTCTAGTTCTCGAGGAGGGAGTTGTACTCCTCCTGCATGGTGGATTCCAAAAATGGATTTCCAACAATCTCATCATAATACTGTGGATATGAAGACTAAACCAAGAAAATATGTATGGAGGGCAATGGTTCAGTGGCAGTGAGTACAATAGGAGGCTCCTCGAAATCAGATCTAGTCCTCCTAGTGTCGGTTGGATCACCAACGAGATCCCCTGCATCCTGAAGAGTAGTTTGTGCCCACTTGGGCCTCTACTCTATCTCTGCAATTACATCTTAATGCTCTGACTCTGCATCCAACTGTACTGACTCTGAATATGAATCATTTGAGTCCTCTGAATCAAAACTTTCGTATGAAGAAGAGTCGGCATGTGCATGCTCATCATCTCGAATGGGTGGAAGAATGAAGGTGTCTGCATGCAGTTGTTGAGGTGCATGCGAGACACTTTCCTCCAATTGGACACTTCGTTCAATGATGATTTGGTCCGAGGAAAGATAAATAAGCCTATATCCCTTCACACCATTGGGGTAGCCAACAAAAATTCACTCATTTCTCTATGGATCAAGTAGCTTCCTCTTTCAGAGGGAATATGAGCCCATGCACGTGAACCGAAAATGCGAAAGTGGGTCACTTCTGGTTTGAGGCCGCTCCAAGCCTCGTAGGGGGTCTTATCCTTGACAGATCTATGGGGATATTGGTTTTGGATGTATGTTTCACAATTAAGTGCTTCATCCCATAGTCTCTATGGTAGTGACTTTGCATGCAACATGCAAGATGTCATCTCCTTTAGAAATCTATTTTTCTGCTCAGCAATTTTGTTTTGTTGCAGAGCATAGGGAACTATGTGTTGCAATTGAATCCATGCCTCATTGAAAATATTGTGTATCTCATGATTTACATACTCTCTCTCGTTATTAGTTCGGAGGACTTTGATCTTCTTTCTGTGTTGTGTCTCAACCAAGGCTTTTGCATGATAAAGTAGATTCAAGTAAAACGTGAGAAATCATCAATAAAAATGAGAAAAAAACTCACTTTTTTTATGGATGGATGCGTAAAAGGACCCATAAGGTCACTGTGGATTAGATCTAAAGGTGCGGAAGCTTGCTAATACTTTCCTTTGTTGAAATTTTCTTGAGGGTGTTTTCCGAGAACACATCCCTCACACGCTTCTTTGGAGAAATGGATGTTTTGAAGACCATCAACCAATTTGTGCTTTCTAAGTTGTTGCATGTATCTGAAATTAAAATGTCCAAACCTTTCATGTCATATCCTACTACTTTCATCAGCATGAGTAAGCAGTAAGGCAGAATCAGGTTCAATGAATTCAAAAATAGTATACAATCTAGACTGATGATTTACCTCACTGGTAGCAACCCTGGAATTGGTTTGCATGTCATAGATGTCCACAGAATTTGGTTTGAATATGAATTTATTTCCGGTGCTGGAATTCTTCATCTGATACACGAAGAGAAGTTTGACAAAAATTTTGAGAACGTGCAGCACATTCTCGAAGATTTCATTGGTGAGTTCAATCCTTCCTTTGTCAGTAACTTCGATAGAAGAGTTGTCCCCCATCAGAATAGGAGGACTTTTGCATGCATCCAAATAATAATATACTACTTTTATGCACCCATATGATGTGATGCTTCTGAATTAATGATCCAAGCATCGGGAGAGGAGTTGATGGCAATCAAGGCATGGCTAGAATTGCCTTTCTTAGGATTCCTATCTTCTAGCTTCTTCTTCTTGGCACCCTCGGGGATGAGATCTCCAAGGATGTTTTTCTGAAGTATTTGAGACATCAGATATTTTTTTTTTTGCATGCATGTGAATTCTGAATGGAATCCTTTGTGACAATACGTGCATTTCTCCCCTTTTCTTCCCTTTTCCCCTTTGGATCCGAAGGCATCGGTGAAGGGTTTTATGTACCCTTACTTCTTTGGATGTGCATGAGATTTATGTTTATCTTTATCTTTATATTTCTGATATTTGTGTCTGCCATCATGCACAGTGAGTGCATGCTCCCTTGGGCCTTTGATTGTGCCCATGTTGATGAGCTCAGTTTTCTCTTGTGTCAGGGATTCGATAAAGTCCTCAAGAGAAGGCATCTTCCAAGTGGCTCCAGAGGTGAATCTGATAGTATGGAATGTGTATATGAATACATATAACTCAGGACCAAGCATGGAGAGAATGGTGAGAAAAATTTGTTTCTCCTCCTTCGATTTATCAACCCCACAAGCTTTGAGTTGCGACAGTAAATCCTTGAATTTTGTAAAGAAAACTTGGATATTGTCGAAGATTTTTGGATCCAATGTGAGCAGATCCACCTCCATCATGTGTCCCCTCATCTCATATTTTTTTCCAAAGATCCCTTCCAAGGTGGTATAGGCTTCATTGGGAGACTTACAGGAAGATATGTGAAAAAGGAGATCGGGATAAATTAGACTGCAAATTGTTCCGAGTGACTCATCCATGCGATTTAAGTACTTGCATTTTTCTATGGCTGATGTCGGTTTTGTATCTGTATTCAAGGTTAACTTGTACAACCCTCTGGTTTGGAGATGTATGGCTATTTTCTCCTTCCATGAAAAATAGTTGTAAGGTGTAAGAATGAATTCTTTTTGGAAATCCATCTTTCTGTTATCTTCAATCTTTTGTACCTGCAAACAATTTTGGTGTAGCTTTTTCTTAGCAGTCTTTTGGCTCTGATACCATGTAAATGTGTTGAACCTGCACATAATATATCTAGAAAAACAATGATACACACATTTGCAGAGAGAAAAGGAGAAATAAGAAGAAGGAGATAAAGAATGAAAGAATTCTCATTAACCGTTATGAATAATGAATAATTTACACATGATATACTATGTATAACTCAATGAGTGTGCACTAGAGGAGAACCAATGCATCATAGTGGTGGTATAGAGTGATCTGGACACACACCAACAGTTATGGGAGTGAAATTCCACCTAGTCTAGTCTCTCAAGATATTACAGGAATGAACTGCCACCTAGTTGAGTTAACTAGTCAACTAGTCTTCAGTTAACTGACTGAACATATAGTAGTGAGGATTTAACTCAGGAAATCAAGGGTAATGCACCAGTATGGTGATGATCCCAAGGAAAGTGCACATTAGTTGGTAACGATCCCAATTTTTCATGGTGACAAAAGCAATGCAGCATCTAAACTCAACTCAACTAGTCAAACTGAAGTGTCAACTGAAAGAGAATATTCTCCAGGTGGAATATTCTCCCCTAAAATTTAGGAGACTAGATAATGACTAATTATGACTAATAAACAAGGAAAAATATTAGGAAAAATAAATCATAGGTGTGTGTGAAGTAACTCCAACACAAAATCCATCAAAATTGAATTGGCAGCGAACCCTAAAGTTCTAACTGTATCAGCCAGTTTGTAGTGGATTTCACAGCGAATTCCGTAGCAAATTTTGCAATGCCCGCATGGGTAGACCATTTCGCAGCAGATTTTGTAGCGAGCTTGCATTTTATGTCTGACTAGGTTATTTCATAGTGGATTTTGTAGAGATTGTGTAGCTTCTACATGTGTAAATGATTTCGCAGTGCATTATGTAGCGAACCTACAACCTTTGTCTGTGTAGATCATTTCGCAGTGCCAGGCGCTACGAAATGTCTTGTATCTTTCTGTTTTATGCATTTTGAGACAAGAATAACCAAAATCCTTATCAAAAGGTGTATAAGCATGTATATTTATCCTAAGAAGGTATAATCATGATACTTCCCACAAAAAATCAAAATGAAAGGATGATCATCATCAAAATTGAGGGTCTTTAATCCACTCCATCTCATCTCCTTAGTCTGGTACTTCTCCTGGTTGTAGCTTGAGCTAGCACATTAATATTTCTTTCAGCTAATTCATATTTGAAGGGTTGTAACTCTAACTTGAGATTTCTAATCTGAGAATGTAAATCTATGTTATGCTTGTACAAATTCTGAAGTTGCCTATGGAGGGGCAGAAATATCCTTGTTGTAAACCTAGCTAGATCAATGGTTTCCTTGTACATATCCATAAGGTCCTTAAACTTTTTCCTCTCATATAACCCTTCTTCCTCCAGGTGAGAAACCTCCTTTCTAGAATATTTGAGTTTTCTGATCAATCTTTTGAAGGTAGGGTTCTCAGAAGGAGTAGTTATGTCTATGACTTCAATGTGTTTTTCAGCAGTCTCAATTTTACCCTTATCCTCCCTCTTGATAGGAGCTTCTGATATGACCTCTTTTTCAGCAGTTACCTTCTTGGTTGATGACCTGGTGAATGGAAACCTAGCTCTAGTCTTAGTTGCAACAGTAGGTGAGGGGAAGAGTAACTTTCTCCCTTTTTTTCCTATGGTTTTAGCTGAGGGAATTTCTTCTAGTTCTAGAGCAGGTTGGGGTGAAAATTCCCTTTGTGGAGAGTGATGAGCTCCTCCTTATTATTATTCTCATTCCTTGGGAACCTAATCCTATTTAGAAATGTGTTTACCCTTTATCTTTTTTCTTGTCTCTGTGTGGACAGCACTATTAGCTTTCAAAGGGATTTGCACCTTAGATTGAGGAGTAGGAGTTACATTTAGTTGCATATGTGCAAAGGCAATGAATTTCTCCCAATCTATGTTTCTCTTCTTCAACTCCTCCATCACAAGAATCATAATCAATCCTGAGTGAAATAAACTTGTTTCCATAGCCTTGGACTTGTCTTGGACCCTATCATCCATTTTCCCCATACTCCTAAAAAACTATAAAGGGATGTTCATTAGATATTTTCCTGTGAAGTGCAGAAAAAGTCTAATGTGATATTAGTAAATCATATTGAATTTACCCTAGCATGTAAAATATATTTGGATCACCCTTAACATATTTTCAAATCCCTCAACCAAGTGGCTCCTAGGAACTCCCTTTGATAGGTTATATCCCTGATGTTATGGTTAGAGGAACTCTTTAGAGAAGGTTGCATTAAGAGTCGTGGATTTAAACCATCTTTCACCAGTGTTGGGTATCTTAGTGGTTGTTGAAATGGTGGCTTTAGATACCTGCATTTCAAGGGTTCCCGCCTTGGTTTTGGTGCCATCAAAATTTAAATAAAACTCTCTGGCTACCTCAAGATGTCCCCTCTGCATATTCTGACAAAAATTTAAACATCCAACCCTCTGGAAGACCTCTCTAATCAGAGGTTCAGCATCAAACAACTGCATATCACAAGGCTTTTTCCTGACTACACTCCCACCCTTGTGAGAATTATTTTGCTAAGGTGTATCTATTTTCTATAAACATGAGGAAAAACAGTACAATAATCTGAGAGATATGAGAGGCCAAACAAGGACAGAGGTCTTAGGTTTTGAATGATGGTCTTTTTTCAAAGTTGGCTTCAATGTAAGGATTCAATGTTTTCATGTCTGTTTGACTGCTGAACTTATGGAAGGAAAACATTATGGTTAAGAAATGGAATAAAAATCCTCATAAAAAAGTATATGCAAGGAAGAAGCAATTGTCAAGATTTTCATCTAACATTTCACCACCATTTGCAAGGTCATCATTATTTTAATCAGCAAGGCTCTTAAACTTTTCAATGTAGAGAGACTTTAAATTTGAAATATCAATTGAAATTGTAAAGGAAAATATTTGATGTAGGCTATGTGATCAGAGGATAATGATATGTGTTTGATACGCAGGCTCGCAGTGCTATAATAGGGGATCTATAGCACAATTCGTAGAAAATTTTGTAGCACAAACAGGAAGGGATTAGCAAGAGATAGGCACAATGGCTCTAATAGAAGGATTTGTTCAATTGTCGTGGAATAGGCTGAAAATATTGCATATAGGCTGAGAATTTAGTGATAGAAAAGGTAAAGGGGTCGGTTGGTAAAGGGATTGATAATTCTCAATGCCAGATGCTAAGAAAATTGAGCACAGCTTTAAATTGATATTCAATAGACCTCAAACAACTCAAGGAGTACCTGAACATCGTGGCTTGACTGTAGATGTGCTTCAGATAGCTATAAACCGCTTGCAACAACTCTAACCTCCAATTCCCCTCTATCATCCAGTCTATAGCAGATTTTGCAGTGCCTGTCTGAACTTTAGGAGTTTATGCAGTGTTGAACTAGGATAAAATTTCAAATATTTGATAAAACAGTTAGACAACCTTAATGACCAAATCTCAAATTATTTCCTTTAAAACATGGATGTTGAAATCAATGAGATTGGTTGACTCAAGCCTCATAAGTGCAATAATGATAAATAGGGAATATGTACTCAATATGCGCTACGAAAACTCCTGATGAGATGGCAGCGTACCAAAATGACTTGATTTTACCTTCTAACGCGTAGAGGGACAGAGTGGAGGGGTTTAAGTGCATAATGGAGGTAGTGACATGTCAGGCTAGTGGTGGCATAAGGGTGATGGTGATGGATTTTAAATCATGTGATGAGATGAGGATATAAACCAAAGGTATAAACTAAAGGTATAGGCCAACATTTATCTGTGCTAAGACCTAAGAAAAACCATAAGGAAAAAAATTAAAAGCAAAGCTTAAACAAGACTAAGGATAAAAATTAAAAACCTAAGGATGAAATTGACCCACAACAAAACATGTGACCCTTAACAAATTCATGTGATAACACCTTCAATAGTTTTAACGACTTGGATATGGATTTCCTAATGCATTATCAATTTCCCATCCGGTATGATATAGGAACAGATTTCTTGACATTGGTGCGTCAAGATACCGCCACTCACATTTTTTATCACATTCATGAGAGGATGTGACAACATAGGATGATCAAGACCCATATTTCGAACCAACTCTTGATGGCGTGGTTCAATAAATCTCTCTTACTAGTCATTGTCAAGGATGTTTCTATGGCAGGGGTGGCTACCGAAGAGAAAACCATCATGTGTGCCCAACACTTAGATTTTATTTATTCTCATTCATGCACTCTCTATGATATCATCATGTATGCTCCTCAATCGTCAACAAATCCTCAGAAATTTAACCCTGGACCCCATGTTGATGGTATATTGTTTTCATTGTCTCATGCCTATGTGGGTCGGTTAGTCAAACATATGGGTCACATGTCTATTTCATCACACTCGTCAACTACTATACCTATTTCTCAAACTTCCCTAGTGCCCACTCAAACCTTTGAGTTGAATTTGATGCAATCCATGCAACCGAAGAATCCTCAACAACCTAGAGGAAAAAAGAAGAGGAACAAAAGGGAAAATTCCAATACTGAGCAAGGGAACAATTCCACCCAAAAAAATCAAGTGGGGGGGACGAAAGAGAAAAAGAATATTTGGTTCCCCTGCACGATCTATGGGGAGGAACAACCTACTCACTAGTGTCCTAGGAAGGATGAGATCCATCATTATTTGGAAAAACAAAAGGCCCCCCAACAGCCTATTGTCTTAACTCATCCTTTTGTTGATTAAGGTTGGTTGTCATTGATGTCAACCCTTGAAGAAAGACCCGTAGCACAAAGGTTTGGGTAATGGACCCAATAGTGTTTGATGTAAATATGACTCATTATTGTTTTTTCATGGTTGATAAGAAGTAAATATGGATGAACTCCAAAGTGGTCCCCTTATGGTGAAATCCCTCACGGGAAGACGCTTTGTGGAGTAAGAGAACCCATGCTTAATTGTGGAATAATGAGATGAAGGAAAGTGAATTTGTCAAGGAAAATATCCTATATGGATATTTCTTGTCATGTCATTTCTGGTGGTACGTGGAACGTCACATAATTCCTCATGGTTAGAGAGTTATGGTCATGAGAAGTTGGAGACCCCAGGTTTGGGTAATCGACCCAAGTTTGTTTGATGGGTAATGGTATGAGTTATGATATATTTTTAGATAATAATATTCTATATGTATATTACATGTCATTTCATTTCTTTTGGTATGTATAACGTCACATAACTCCTCACGGTTTGAGAGTTATGGCCTTACGAAGTTGGAGGACCCTCATATGTCATCTAGAAGCCCCAAAAGGTCAAAGTAATCAAAGTGGTTTAAGAGATTTTAAAAGGTA
>ML793551.1:371911-384442 GCA_009831015.1 Picea engelmannii
AGGGGCTCTTTAGGGCTTAATTAGGTCTTTGACCAGCCTACCATGCGGATTCAGCTCAGATTTGGGAGTCAAATCGGCTTGGGAGCTGATCCATAAGTGGTTGGGAGGCCGACCAATTCCATAAATGCACCGTTTAGCAGGTGTGTGGGTTTTTGCGCCAACAGTCGCGCGTCGTGCGCATATGCGCGCATTGTACGTTCTTGTTCCATGCATATGCGTGTGCACCCGACTTATGTAAAGCGCCCTTTGATTTTTGGTTACTTTGTATAGTTTTTGACCTTTTTGCAATGCTGTGAAATTAATTCAGTGCTATGAATGACTTTATTCCTGTTTGATGATGCTGAGTTCTTGTCGCCATGTGCGGATGAAATTTCAGTGATAACAGATGCCCCCTGATGGATGAGGTTAGGAGCATACGTATAGCCAAAATCCATCAATGTTTCTTCTACTGAGAATGTTGTTGTAAGAGAGAGCAATAGTGGGACCGTGTAGAGAAATCCTTTGGAGAAGAAAGGAACTGGTAGAACCCGACCTTCCATAAGGTGCGTAATAATATACAACTGTGTACAAACGAGGCGGGCATGCCCCATGCTCGTGTTATGTAACTCTGAAAAAAGATGACTGAAGTGTTGGTGTAGACAACTGCAGCGCCCTCGGGGGCGGTGATGATAAATGCAGAAGACAATTATTAAAAGGAATATACTCTGAATAATAGGCAATGATCGCGGTGATAAGCAGCGACAGTGATGTGGGCATTGATGGCCCTGACCAGGTTCAAAGATCTTCGGAAAATGATAAAAAGAACTGCAATAGTCGCAAAGTAAGACCCACCATAACATGAGAAAGTGTTGGCATCGAATGTTATGGGGGTCAACGACATCAGGGAGCAATGGTGTTTCACCCTGTGTCGTCCGATATCTCTCATTAAATGGAGAATGAGAATCAAGATACTGTCGCCCTTCTGGAAAATGTGTGTTGTTGTCGACAAAAGGGGGACGTGACTCCCAGAAGCAAAGGGCTTCATAGAATCTACTGAGGTGAGGAAGTGGCACAGGTACATGGACGAAGTCAAAAAGTGGGAAGAGTCAAGGCTGCCCTTGGTTGGAGGGTGTATGATATAATGAGTGGCCGCAACTGTGTGACAAGGTCGAGTGTCAGGGGGATGCCAAGACCGAGGATAAGTTGTGCCAGAGGCAGGACAAGGTGAACAAATTCAGAGGGTAAAGGTAAGTGACCGGGGAAGTACTCTAAAGATATGGATGATGCCGGCAAGAGGAGATGAGAAGTAATGCTCCAACCAAGGGTGACATGGGTTGCGTGTGGCCAAAAAAAAGAAGCAAGTTGCCAACGGTGACGACAAAAGGAAATGACTGAAAATAAAGGTGTTTGTACAATAAATAATGAATAATTTTGGAAAAAATGTACAAATACAGAAACGGGTGCCCCAGTGTGAAATGAGTGCCTCAGGGAGGGAAAAAACTTCTTGGAAAACTGATGAAGGGTGGGGGCCCCATTGGTGAGTTTCTGTATGAGGTAGGTGAAATGAAGATAGGTTCACAGATGGGAAAACTGATGGTGGATGAAATGGAGGGTTCATGATCCTGCGGAGTTGCAGGTAAAAAGAATAGAACCATAAAGCGATGATCTGGGAGTCCACATGGGAAGCTAGCAAAATGAGGAGAAGAAGTATGTGGTTGATGCGCAACATGATGACCGACTACCAGGACTCCCATCCCTAAAGGGTAATGAAGAACAGCATGAGTGTCAAAAAGTGCCAAATGGTGCTATGAATGGGACAACTCATGTGGGTAAGAAAGCTACCGGGTAACAGTATCGAAGATGCAAATGGAGGTGTGAGTACTGCAGAGCCGGGAATGGGTATCCTAAAGGCCAATATCAGAGGGGTGACAGGAAATGTAAATGCAATACAGCGGGAGAGACTACATGCCAGTGCTGAGTATATACCTGAAGGAATGATGTTTGAGGGATGATGATCAAGTACCTACACACAGAACAACCAAAATACCCAAAGTGAACAATATCTGAAGAGAATCAAAGATATGAGCATGTATTAGATAAATGTGACAATGCGTGTGCGTACCTGACCATGATGTGAAAAAAAGGTGCCCCGGGGGCTCAGGATGAAAAGTGACCCAGGGACAGTTGTGATGTAGGTGGCGGGACGTTGATCCCGTGGCTGAAGACGGTTTGAAAAATGGACACCTTGGGCTCCCGGAATGGTGAGTGGAAGTTTGGCAAAAGGGCTATATATAGTTGTAGGGCCCATATTGCCACCTCATTTGTACCTACTACAACAGTGACTGGACGAGTAGATTTCAGAGGAGATTTGGTGATTCAGGGAGGATGAGGCGGCCGATCGATTTTCTACGAGTTGCAGGTTAGTGGTCTGATCATCCTGCATAGAACTAGGTTTTCAATTTTTGGGCAGGGTAGGTACGGGGGACCGTACAGGGGGTTTGAGGGGATTTTTTGATAGGATGTGGGCCCACATGCATAGGCAATTCAGTGGAAGGCGCGCATACGTGCGCGCCTGTTCACTGAATATGAGCGCATGGGTGCGCAGGTAGGGTAATTTAGGGTGCGCCTGTGTTGTGAACAGGCGCGCATTAGTGCGCGCCTGTGGGTTTGATAGGCGCGCACTATAGCACGCCTGTGCGGTGGACAGGCACGCTCAAGAGCGTGCCTGTGAGGAAAATAGGTGTGCATCAGTGCGCCCCTGTGTAGTGGACAGGCGCGCATACATGCGTGCCTGTGTAGTGAGCAGGCACGCATGTGTGCGCGCCTGTGGGTGATAAAACCGCACCTAGGAGGCAAGGTTGAAGGGTGAAAAATGAGTCTTTTTGATGCATTTGATGGTTGCATAAGCTGATATAGGACTCTGTGTTGTGTGCAGGTGGCTTAGCAGTGACTATGGTTGTTCGGTGGCGTGAGCAAGACTAGTCACAGTTGCGAGATGTTGTGGCCAATGCAGGGCCTGAGGTGCGAGTGACTTTAGCAACCTGTGGGTTGCTAAATTTCTTTGAGTGCCCATTGATACGGGGACAGGAGTACTTATTATAGTTCCTGCTCCAGATGTGGAGCCCAGAGTTGCACTGCTTCCTCATGCTTGGAGAGAAGATCCCCTTCACTGCGGTGGAGGATGTGTATTTTTTGACTGGGCTCCCCTTTCGGGGAACGCCTCTGCAGGCAGAGCCTGTGCTGTCGAGGGATACACCCCTTTCTACGATCGTCGAGCAATATTTCTCAGGTGAGAACTACATGTCTGGGACTGTAGTGAGTCTTAGTGGTATAGATTCCCTGGCGCATCATTGCATAGCGGCGATGATTGTTCGTGTGTATGGGTCACTTGCGACCCAACGGATTAGTGGTGGCCAGTTGCTGGTGCTGGAGAGGGTGGTGGTAGGCCGTGAGCGGTTCACATGGGGACTGACACTACATGTGCGGATGATTGCGCAGTTGGATCGATGTCGGTCCACAGGTACAGGCGAGTTCGTGTTTGGTTCTATCCTGGTAGCCTAGTTTTTGGAGAGGGTGTCGATGTTGCGCCCGAGGGTTCTACTAGAGGCGCCTGGGGCATGAGAGCCGCGATTGAGGTGGTGGTCTTCAGTTTTGGTTTGCCACGGTGGTGGAGAAGGTGGCCATTATTTTACAGTGCAGGCGGAACAGATATGGCGGCAAATGTCGCAAGTGATACTTCGGTACCCCTATGTTGGGGTTGACTTCCGGGGGGACCCGGACATGGTGTTGCCTCCTGGGGAGGTTTTTGACCATCGAGGTATGTTGAGTTTGTGTATGTTTTTTATGTATGCTATGTTTTGATATATTAGTCCATATGTATGTCATAGAGATGCTGATACGATCTGTTGTTGTTGTTTGGTGCATGTGCATATGTGGTACCTCGCGGCCGCGAGGTGGAGTTGCAGAGAGCGTCGGTTCAGCGAGAGCTGGAGAGACTGTCGCGTGGAGAGAGGCGTCGGCGGGATGAGACCGCTGGGTGACCAGCAGAGCCTGAGAGGGCAGCGAGGAGGCGTCGGTTCGATGACCCTGGTGCGGGGCCATCACACGCTCCTCCGGCGGTAGCCGAAGCTGATTTTGATGATATACGTCGTCGTCTGGAGACGGTGTTACAGGACGTGCCTGAGGGCATGTGGATACGCATCCAGGATGACGGATTCCTGTAGCAGTGTATAGGAGTACCCACACCATGGCGGTTTATAGTGCGACGAGCAGCTGTGCTTGCCGCCATGACTAGTGGATGCCTGCCATCGGGGCAGGAAGGTTCTGCGAGTGTTCCACCACCACCGCCTGGGGTAGGTGGTGATGGGCCACCACCTCCTCCTAAGAGGGGAGTAGGTGGGGGTGCGATAGAGGCACCCTAATGTATGTATCATGTATACTTTTTGATCGTATATAGGCTGGTGAGCCGATTTTTGTACCGAGGTGTGGCATTGGCCTGCGGGAAGATGTATTTTTGTATGTAAACATGCAGATGGCCTGATCGGCTGATATATATATATATGAGTATACATATTTGTGAGATCTGACTGTTGTCTACATATGTTTTTTGTTGATGATGATGATGTCTATTCTATCGATATGCTGTGACAGGATTTATGAGATGTTTATGTATGTGTAGCATGATGTGATATATGCCAATCTAACATCATGTTAGCTATTTCATCTATTGTTTGATTCAATTGTCTTGGAATATGTGTAAATGTAATGGAATCAAAATGTCGAGATAACAGTCTAACCTGCAGGTACTTGCGAAAGAGGCACGGATCGCGTACATGGTAAACATTGTTGAGCTGGAGAACGACTAATTCAGAGTCGAGGAAGACACTAAGGTGACGAATATGATGATGATGGGCATCGGTCAGGAGGCCAATGACAGCAGTGTATTCGGCTTGGTTGTTGGTTGCTGGTCCCAAACATATGCCTCTTGAATGTAGCAGTTCATGTGAGGGGGTGTAGAGAGCCCAAGCAGCTGAAGCGAGATTTTGTGTCCAACGGCTGGCGCCGTCGGTGTAACCGATGTGGTAAGATGGTGGAGGAAGCATCTGTCAATAGCACAAAGGATAGTTTAGATGATAGGGGGAAGGAGAAAAAGATTAAAAACACTAAAAAAGAAGAAAGAAAAAATAACCTAAAGTAGCATGACTACTTCTAAGCATAAAATTTCTTGAGGTATAACCCGTTGACGGGTTCCTTGAGCGAGAGGCCTTCGGGGGAGGCCAGGATGTATGCGCCTTTGGTGAGGCAATGTTGGATGATGTAAGGGCCATGCCAAAGTGATTCGAATTTTCCATGGCCGAAGGTATCATGAGCGATATCATAAGCCAGGACAAGGTCACCTTCGCGGAATGACCGAAGGTTGACATGGCGATCAAAGGTAGCTTTGGATCGTTTTTTAGCTACCTCATTGTTTTGTAAGGAAGATTGACGATCTTCATCCAGAGACTCCAAGGTCAGCAAGCGCTGCTCCATTGGAGCAGTGTCAGGTAAAAGCTCAATTGCGGTGCGTAGGGTGGGAATTTCGCACTCGATGGGAAGAGTTGCCTCGACCCCATGGACTAAATGTAATGGCATGAAACCTGTAGCGGTCTTTACTGTCGTTCGATAAGCTCATAGCGCAGAAAATAACATATGATGCCAATTGGTTTTATGTTTATTAACCGTGTTGTAACATGGTCTTGAGGACTTTGTTTACTGCCTCGACCTGTCCGTTTGACTGAGGGTAATATGGCAAGGAAAACTCATGAGAGAAGCCTAACCGAGATGAGAGTTCGACGAATATCTCATTCTCGAAGTGTTTCCCATGGTCGGAAACAAGTTGGAGTGGTACTCCAAAATGGGATATGACGTGGTTAAAGAAAAAAAACGCTGCAGTGTCAGCGATGTTGTTGAAGGTGGGCATAGCCTCGGCCCATTTGGTGAAGTAATAAATGGCGACAACAATGTATTTGTGACCATTTCTGGAGGGGGGATTACAAGTCATAAAATCAATGCCCCATTTACAGAAGGGGCCCGCAGTAATGACAGGGTGAAGAAGAGCGGGGGGAGCGCGGGCTTTGTTGGCATAGAGCTGACATTGCTCACATCGTTTCACGGCATGAATGCAATCGTGAAACAGGGTAGGCCAAAAGTAACAGGCCCGAATAATCTTTTGAGAAGTGGATATACTCGAAAGATGGCCCCCGCATGCGCCGTTGTGGCAGTTGTTTAAGACTCTGTCGGCCTCGTCAATAGTCAGGCACCGACGAAGAATGGTGTCGACGCCTCATCGGTATAGGATGTC
Organism: Picea engelmannii; assembly: GCA_009831015.1. Lineage (NCBI taxonomy): Eukaryota > Viridiplantae > Streptophyta > Pinopsida > Pinales > Pinaceae > Picea > Picea engelmannii. The sequence goes on from ML793551.1 coordinate 378,231, forward strand.
TCCGATGAGGAGGTAGCGGGGGGCCTGATGGCGAATGCGCCGACGATCATCTCGTGATAAGTGGTTACCAAACTTTTGAGTTCGTAGGTAGACGAGAAGGTCGCCATACCAAGGATCATCTGAAGCGATGTAAAAGAGATGTTCGTCAGGAAAGTCGGTGTTGATGGGGGCGTTGCGTGTGTCAGAGGGGAGGGTCATGACAAGTTCGGCAAGAATGAGGGCCTTCTTACTCTTAGGTGTTGAGAACTTGAGGTCGTACTCCTGAAGGATAACGATCCATCGAGCGAATTTGCCGTTAACTTGGCAACGGCTGAGCAAGTATTGCATAGGGTTGGAATCTGCGACGACTTTTGTGGTGCGAAGCAGAATGTAATGGTGTAGTTTTTGGACTACAAGGACAACTGCAAGAGAAAGTTTATCTTCGTGTTTATACTTCAAGGGTGGCCCTGAGAGGTTCTTACTAACGTAGTAAATGACATGTTCCCGATTGTCATCTCTGAGCTGGACGAGGACGTCGACTACTAATAAAGTTGATGCTGATACGTAGAGGATGTAGTCGCGATTGTAGTCAGGTGCACTAATCAAAGGTGCATTTGAAAGCATTGATTTAAGATCGTCAAACGACTGTTGAGCATAGTTGTCCCAGTGAAAAGGGATTTCGTGACGTAGTAAGTGAAGGAATCCATGTGCGCGTATGGCGTAATCAGGAACAAAGCGTCTAAGAAAGTTAGCTTTTCCCTGTAAACTCTGAAGTTGTCGTAAATTCCGAGGAGGTGGAATTTCGGTGATAGCTTTGACTTTGAGGGGGTCTACGGTAATACCGCTTTCGGAAACGATAAAACCGAGGAGGCACCCTACGGTGATGCAAAACACACACTTGAGAGGGTTCAAGCGGATGTTGTATTGGCGACACCGTTGAAAGATGATTTGTAAATCATCAAGATGTTGGGTGCTTTTCTTGGATCGAGCTGTGAGGTCGTCCAAGTAGGCGAGGATAATTGCAGCCAGATCATGAAAGATGTATGTCATGGCCCGCTGGAAAGTTGCGCCAGCGTTTTTTAGGCCGAAGGCCATGACATGATATGAAAAAGTACCCCACGGGGTAATGAATGCAGTTTTATACTGATCGGCTGGGTGGATTTGAATTTGGTTATAGCCAGAGAATCTGTCCATAAAGGAGAGAGCCTCGTGGCCGGCACAGTCGTCCATAATTTGATCGATGAAAGGCGTTGGAAAGTTGTCTTTTGGACATGCGTTGTTGAGATCGCGAAAGTCAGTGCAAATGCGGAGGGTGCCCTATTTTTTGTCGACGGGTACAGGGTTGGAAACCCATGAAGTGTAAGCGATGGGGTAAATAAATCTGGATGTACGTAATTTGTCAATTTCGGGTTTGATAGCCGCGGCCTTGGATGGGTGCAGCGGTCGTTGTTTCTGGCGAACTGGTGTGATGTCAGGCCAGGTGTCGATGCGATGCTCGACAATAGAGGGATCGAGGCCAGGCATTTCTGTGTATGACCAGGGGAAGATATCCCTATATTCCTGGAAGAGGGCTTTGTATGCAGCGATTTCCTGAGGAGTGCAAGCGGATCCAATGATGATTTCTTCGATGATGCCATGTTTAATGGAAATGTCGATTTTGATGGTGGGGGAAATGTTGGCTAGATTACCTTCTTCAAACGCGTCGGGGGCAGGAATGGGATTGTTGAACCAATCGATAGGCCCAAATGGGATAAAATCTTTGGTTTCGACCCCGTAAACGGGGTTTTGGTTAGGAGGCATGAGAGATTCCTGTGGAAGGAAGAGTGCACGATGATGTAGTGCATCCCAGGGAGAGTCCAGGCGTTGAAGCTCTTCCAGTATTTCTTCGTCGCATTGGAAACGATGGGAATATAAGGGATCGTGAGGAGTGATTTCAGTGATAGTGTGATTTCCCCTTGCTGACGAAGCAAAGGGGATAATGCTAGGAGGTGGTGAGGGTTCACTCGTCACAAACCATATGTTGAAGCACTGAGGGGTACCCGTGGTGGTTGGGTGGATAGTGTCCATGGGGGAATGAATAGGAGAGTTGGGTGGGTTAGGGGGTAAATCCTTAGATACGCCATATAAGAACCAAGGAGGCATTGGGAGTGCCTCAGGTTCAGGCAAAATGACATGAAAATCCTCGAGTGGCGAGGTAATGTCAATTACCGCCGCTGCGGGTTGGTGACGCAGGGCCAATTGACGTTGCTTGTATGTGAGGATCATAGGACACTGGTATGTAAAATGGGCCAATGAATCGTAGAGAGAACAAGGGCATCTCAGACGTTCATTGACTAAAGTGGTGACATAGCGGATGTCAGTGATAGTTGTTGAAGAGGACGTAGAAGGGCGTGGGTTGTTCTAAAAATTATGGCGTACAGCAGCTAATGTCTGCCAGAAACGTGGCAGTGTTGGGCAATGATGGGTGTAATGGCCATACTCGAAACAGATAGCACACGCAAATTTGGTCCTCAACCCTTTACTACTGGAAGTTTGGGTGGTAGTAGGAGTAGCAGTAGTGACGGGTGTTGTGGGAGTTATCAAATTCCGTAATTCCGGTAGCGATGGGCAGTTGTTGGTTTGGTGACCCTCTTTCTCACATAATGCGCAAGGTGGTGGGATGCGTGGAGGAAGTGGAGTTGTGGGCTCCTTCTTCTTTCTCCTTCCCCCAGCTGTAACAGGGGGGGTAGGGAGTATGGGGGTAGTGGGGATGAGGATGGGAATCGTCATGGGGAAGCCTTCCTGTGGGGGAAGGGATGGGCGAGGGACCATCTCAGGTGGATGTAAATACCACACTGGGATAGCTAACACCATATTGGGTAGTGTGAGCGTTTCGGCTACCTGGAAATCTTCGATACCGGGTGGAGGGTAAAAGAAGGGAATTTGAGTGAGGGGTGGGGGAACTGTCTCCCAAACGGGATTGTGCCCCTGAGGGGTTGTGGATTCATGGACCGTAGGGGTCGACGAGTGCGTAGGAGGCTCCTGTGGGAGTGGTTTTGCGACTATTGAGACATCAGGAATGACTGAATCCTCCTGAGGAGGACGAGCATCCTCCGTGTGAGTCTTGTTAGATGAGACGACACATACTTGATTAGGGGGAAGGAGTGGTGGTGCTCTGTGGTATGTCCCTAATAAGGATGGATCTTTAAAAATCCCAGGACCCATCTCGATGAGTGGATATGCATCTTTGTTGGTGTGAATGAGAGGAAGAATGTTATCGAGATTGACAGATGGGTTTGTCTCATAATGTGAGACTTGGTCGATGGTTACAATCTTTCCATTATGGGGGAACATGATTGTCCGAAAGACAAATGATGCCATTGCCTTCATAGCATACATGTAGCTATGTCCAAACAAGATATTGTAATCGAGTGGAGCGTCGATAACTTCGATGTCAATGAGAATATTTTTTCCCCCGAGTTCAACGGGGACATTTTGAAAGAGCCCTTCAGGAGATGAAGGTCGTCCGTCATAAGCTCGCAAGGTGATGGCGGAGGGTATGAGTTCTGGGGAACCAAGTTTCTGCCACACTGTTTTGGACATGATGCATGTAGATGCACCTTCATCGATGATACACCGATGGACGGTGATGTTCCGTATTTTTACTGGTATTTGAATAGCGACCAAGGCGGGAAGACAAGGTTCGTAGCTATCAAGGTCGAAGGTAATGAGTCGAGTATCAGCAGGGTCGACTGCCCGCAAGGCGGAAAGTAGTGATTTCCGCTGCGTAGGACAAGTCTGGAGGACTTCCAAAACTGACATGGCAGCTGGGGATTGTGCTAAGTCATCTACCAAGCTGTAATTATGATCTTCCCTAGCATGTGGGTTATGGACATTCCTACATAAGGGGATGCGAGGGATGCGTAATGGTGGTTCGGCGAAAGGGCGAGGGATCACTAACGGCGGTCCCATTGGTGTAGAATTGTCTCTGGAGAGATAGGAGTAGACTCAGTTGGTGTCTGATACTAACGATTGCGTGTTTGCAGAAGAATTTCTTCCTCACTGGTGAGGAGAATCGTTCGCTATGTTGGATTGTTGGGGTAATGGTATTGGCCCACCTGAGGTGGATGATGATGCGTGTCCTATTGGGTGTTTATCACACCTTGATGTGGGATAGGATTTTGCAGCACGGTGGGAGGGGGTTGCTGCACATATTGTTGTGGTGCCTGCTAAGGGGCAGTTTGTGTAGGGGTGTGGGGAAGACTACCCGAGTCTTTCAACCGTTTGAAATCAACAATCTGGGGGCAATGGTGAGTGTAATGACCGAATTCGCCACAAAGAGCACAAGGGTGGATGGTTTTAATATTATTTTTCCCTTGGCGTTTGTTGTTATTGCACCCTTGGGGGTTTTGGTTCCCTTGGTTCTGATTGCCCCCAGTGGGTTGGTGCTGTGGGGGTTGATTCCCGCCTTGACCAGGGTTGTTGTTATTCCTATTCCGTCCTTTCTTCTTGGCATTGTTCAAAGGGTTGGTTGTGTTCAATTGTTCAAAATTTTGGTATTGTTGAGCAGCAGAGGGTTGAACGAAATTTACCCCCACATGAGGATGTGGGAGAGCCATGGGTTGTGGAGGGCAAGGAAATGGGAAGTAAGGATTTTGTGGTGTTTTCGATCCATAAGGTACATAGGAAGGTTGTGTGCTTTCACCAGTACTATAAGCAGATGTTGAGGGAGTACCACTATTTGCTGGAAGAGGTGGATGTATGGGAGGTGCCTGTGGTGGTCCACTGATAGGTGGAGGTATAGCAACAGGATATGGCTATTGATAAGGTGGTGGGGGTTAATAAGGAGTGCCCCCATATGCAGGCGGGTATTGAGGTGTTCCATACATCGGTGGTGGTTGGGGTTGTGGACTATGGTGTGTGGTGGCACCTATTAGTCCATCGACTGAGTGCGACATCCCAGGTTTTTCTTGGCCAAATGGCACAGGTTTTGGAAGATCAGGAAGTACCGTGTATAAGTACCCTGACTGTGCGTAGATGAGGTCATATTGTTGAGCCTTACTAATAGCTTCCTCTTCAGATTGAGGGAAGGTGGAAGCTACATCTTTACCAAGTAGAGAGACAAGTGATCTAAGAAACCAGTCAAGACATTGTTGCTTGGTGGTTTCTGCTTTACACAAACTACGTCGCCTACGCCACTCATGAATGTGGTTAGCGATATGGGTGGCTAAGGTTTTTTTGAAGATAGACAGTAGTTCTAGACCATTGTCATGGCGGATGGGTAATTCGAAAAATGTCAAGAAGGCTTTGGCCAATGACTCAAAGGTCCCATGGGACCCTGATTTTTCTTCGACATACCATTTGGTTGATGGGCCAGTAAGTGTGCGCTGAAATAATCGTAGTCTGATGGAATCATCCATGATGCTATTGGAAGAACACCATAGATGAAAGGTCATGACGTGGTTGGCAGGATCATCTCCTGCCTTTCCTTCAAACTTTGGTATGTCCGAAGGAAGTTTGGTTGGCATTGCAGGCCATGTGGCATCATGCAATATAGGATCATTGGTGAGCTTGGTGAGATCCGGTATGTTGAGAGAGGCCAAGTATGGCATTTGTAGTGGGGTGGCAGGATTAGTTCCAGCCATAGTGTGTTGTGAACCTGACCCTTGATGGGGACTAGGTGGGTTGGTGCTCCCTCCTTGAGAGGAAGTGGGTCCCCCGCTTCCGTGCAAAGGAGAGCGAGTGAATGTATGACCTTGGGAAGTGGACCCAAGTAAGGTAGAACCAAGCAAATCCGATCCTAAGATAGTAGCACTCACAGGAGTGTGTGAAGGAGGTACCGATGAGCGGGTACGACTAGATACTCCCCCTAAGATAGGAGGGAGGTTGAGAAAACTTCGTGAACGACGGGGGTTCTGTGGTTCCCCTATGATGTCAGACTAGTTGTGTGAATGTGTGTACAAGGTGGTGAGAGAAATATAGAAACAAGAGTCTTTGATGTGACTGTTTACACAATATATATATATCAAAGTCAAACTGTAATCAGATGTGCATCATACATAAATGAGAAAGAAGCATATATGTGGGTAAGAGGGTTTTGTCCACGTAGGGGAATCAAAAGAAAGCAAATACTTGTGTCCTAGAAGACGTAACGTCCTTCCTCTCAAATAGCACTGGACCTTCCAATAGTACTCAACAGTGGGGTCTGAAGTCACCGGAAGAGACACTAGTGAAGGATGAAACAATTGGTTATA
>ML793551.1:384735-398368 GCA_009831015.1 Picea engelmannii
AAGTGACTTTTGTGTGTGAGTGAAAGTGCGCCAAATTTTAGTTAATTAGATGTCACCTTGCTGCATGTGGACATCGCTTGGTCCTTACAAGAGTGTGATTACCTAATTAGCTAGATGTCATTGGTACAACCTTGCGGAATTTTTAAAATCCCTAGGAAACTAGCATGTGGACATGTGGTTCGTTACTATCCTTTAACTCCCTATGCGTGAGTTAATCTAGAAAAAGCATGAAACTATCATAGATTGAACATGTGGGCATGTGTGGGCCCGTTACAAACCTTTAAACTCTCCTAGTTTTTTTATCTAAGAAAGCAAAATTCCAACCAGTGTCCTACTTTTGTGACATGTGGGCATGTATGGGCCCGTTACAAATTTAAGATATGTTTGAAAAATGAAACTAAGAGGGGTCCCAAAAGGGCCTTTGTCCTCTCCTAAAGGTTTTGAAATTTTGTTAAGGGAGATGAGATTGTTTTTCACAATCTTTTTCTGGTTCTCAAGATCGCTTGAAGGCGCAAGAGAAGAGCATACTCAAGGATTGTTACTTCAATTTCTAGTCCCAAATGTGAATTAGATGTGATTAAGATTAATGTTCACCTTAGATTGTAAATCAAAGAAAGCCATCCACGTGGCAAAAAGAAAATAACGGAAATTGATTTTTACCCACCTAAGTGCCTATGTTTGTTTGATTATCCCCTTTATAAGTTGAGGGGTCTAAGTGGTGCAGTATTTAGAGCATGCATAACATCATTCTTTAAGAAGGAAAATGACTTTCCCCACATCCAAGACCTTACAATGAAAAATTTAGATCAAATGCGTGGTCCCTAGTGCATACACAGGCGCACAGAGCGCAGACGCGCCAGAAGAATTAAGACAGAATGCGCATGCGCGCGGAAGAAAGTGGTTGCAAAAGTGCATGCGCGCACGATGCATGTCTGTAGGGTGAAATACCCGCGCGCATGTGGCAAACGACCAAGAGAGAAAATCTGGATGGATTTCTCTCAATTCTCCCTTGAATTGACTGGTTAGCAGGTTGGCAGAGGCCGGTTTGTGCACCTGCAAGTTAAACAAATGAAAAGGAAAGCAAAATAAACCCAAATGAGGGAGGAATTGATACCTTCTCCCCAGTACGGTCGCCAATCTGTTTGCACCCAATTCGTCACTTGGTGAGCAAATAAAGGGTGCTTACATGCCCAGTTGGGTCTTGTTGAGCATGACAGCTGTAGAGGAAAGAGTTAGAAAAAGAACAACAAAACTAGAAATAAGAATTAAATTAAAACAAACTAAAACTATGAGCATATGGATAAAGAAATAAAAACACAAAAAGACCGATATCACCAATGTTTTTAGGCTGATCAATTGATGAAATCAAATCACAATGAAGAAAGGGGACTATGAGTCCCTTCTTTCTCCAATGGAAGGCTCTTGAGGCCCTCACAAACTTGCTCTCCTTACAATAAGAAAATGAGAATGATGGTGAAAGAACTCCAAGCACATTCACTCAATGGAGAGGTGAATGGCTCAATAAAATGGTGTTAATGTGTTATTGCCAAGGAGTGAGAACTTAAAACAATCTAAGCAGCATAACATTACATGAAATTCCTTGAGAAAATGATGTTTCTTCATGGCTTTTTATAGCATTGCATTGGGTGATTATGTAACTCCTTTGAGGTGTGAAAAGGGGCTCTTTAGGGCTTAATTAGGTCTTTGACCAGCCTACCATGCGGATTCAGCTCAGATTTGGGAGTCAAATCAGCTTGGGAGCTGATCCATAAGTGGTTGGGAGCCAGACCAATTCCATAAATGCGTCGTTTAGCAAGTGCGCGGGTTTTTGCGCCAACAGTCGCGCGTCGTGCGCGCATGCGCGCATTGTACGTTCATGTTCCGCGCATATGCGCGCGCACCCAACTTCTGTAAAGAGCCCTTTGATTTTTGGTTACTTTGTATAGTTTTTGACCTTTTTGCAATGCTGTGAAATTAATTCAGTGCTATGAATGACTTCATTCCTGTTTGATGATGTTGAGTTCTTGTCGCCATGTGCAGACGAAATTTCAGTGATAACACACATGTTGCAAGGTGACACCTAACTTATTAAAAATTTCACACATTTTATCACTTGCTCACACACAAATTCACTACTCACTCACATAATTTCATCTTGAATTGTGGAGGTTGAAGTAGGTTTCCTTCAAAGGGATTCTGAAACATCCCACTATTTCTTGAAGGAACTATCCACTCCCACTTAATTCAAACGTGATTGGTTCACACCCCTAATATCTCAAACAACAACATCTAAAAAAAAATTAAAAACTCACTTAGTTTTCCTCCACAGGAGGTGCCAAAAGAAATTTTTTAGTCTAGGTAGGATCTCGGGGATATGCATCCAAATAACTCCTCGTTATCTGGTTCTCACATCTTCAAACATTAGAAGTTGACAAATAGAGAACTTTAAATCCTCCAAGTAAAGTGTTCCTAACACCATAAGGCTGGAATATACCCGTGAAGGATTGAAGGCCGAGGTCTGGTTGTTCTGTGCATCTCCCCTTGAGGCACCCACCTTTTGGAAGGGATCCATCCCATGACCCATTTCTGAGGCCGAAAATCTAAATGTCGCACTTTGACTGAGGTACCCAGTGACCAAATTTTAGGACATCTTCCCAGGTGGCAATTGTGGGTTGCAATTGCACCTTTATCGGACTTTGTTTGGCTATTGGGAAATATCACCAGCTCTTTTGGGATATGAACCCTCTACCCCTCATTATAACTGATTATTCCATCCTTCACTAGTTCATCTTCCGGTGGCTTCAGACCCCACTATTGAGTGCTATTGGAAGGTCTAGTGCTATTTGAGAGGAAGGATGTTACGCCTTTTTTAGGACACAAGCATTTGTTTTCTTTGTTCTTCCATGCGGACAAAATCCACCTACCCACATGTATTCTTCTTTTCAATTGATTTATGTATGATGATATTTTGATTACATGCGATTGTGAGATATATTGTGAAGGTCCATATTATACAAGTCGCTTGTTCATTTGCTTCTATGATCACCATTTTTTCACACATTCCACTTTGCTCGTCAAAAATCATAGGGGACCCACAGAATCCCCGTCATTCCAGATGCTTGTAAAATATTCCTCCTATCCTAGGAGGATTTCCTAGTTTCGCCAACTCACCGGCCCAACCATATCACACCCCTATGAGTGCTACCATTTTGGGATCATATTTTCTTGGTTCCACTTTGCTTGGGTCCACTTCCCAAAGTCATCCATCCACTATCTCTCCCTCACAAGGAGGTGGAGGGTACACTTCTTCCCAAGGGAGAAGTACACCCCCACCAAACCCCCCTCAAGGGTCAGGTCCACTACCTGCTCACACCATGGCTGGAACTAATCCTCCAACGCCACTCCACATGCCACATTTGGCCTCCCTCAACATAATGGATCTGATTAATCTCACGAACGATCCTATATTGCATGACCCCACATGGCCTGCAATGCCTACCAAACTACCTTCATACATTCACAAGTTTGAAGGAAAGGCGGGAGAAGATCCCGCCAACCATATCATGACCTTCCACTTATGGTGATCTTCAAACAACATCATGGATGAATATGCCCGATTAATTTTATTTCAGCACACACTCACAGGTCCATCAGCCAAGTGGTATGTGGACGAAAAATCAAGGTCCCATGTGACTTTTGAATCATTGGCCAAAAAGATTTTGACTTTATTTCAACTACCAGTTCACCATGACAATGGTCTAGAACTTCTCTCTGAGTTTAAACAAACCTCAGCCACACATATTGGCGACCACATCCATGAATGGCATCAGCGACATAGTTTATGCAAAGAAGAAACCACCAAAGAACAATGCCTTGATTGGTTTCTCAGATCTCTCATCCCTCTCCTTGCCAAAGATGTGGCCTCCACCTTCCTCCAAACTGAAGAGGCAGCCATCAGCAAGGCCCAATAGTATGACCTCATTTATGTGCAGTCAGGATACTTATACACAGTACTACCTGACACCCTGAGACCCATACCATTCATCCAGGAAAAACCTGGGATGTCTCACTCAGCAAATGGATTTATTGGTACCACAACTCGCACATCAAATCACCACCTATGTATGGTACACCCCAATATCCATCGATGTATGGAGGACCCCCTTATTACCCTTCCCCCCCCTTATCAGCATCCATACCATGTTGTCCTCCCTCCACCCATGAGTGGACCCTCATTGGGACCCATGATGCGCCTGACTATTCAACCAAGTTCTGGTATCCCATCAACCTCAGCTTACACCCTGAGCACTAGTGAAAGTGCTACGCCTTCCTATGCACCCTACGAGTCATTACCACAAAATAATATGTACTTTCCATTACCTAGTCCTCCATATCCCATTGCTCCTACACAAGGACAACCACACGTCGGGGTTAACTTTGTTCATCCCTCATCCATTAAGTAATTTCAAAATTTTGAACAACTGAATACGGAAAACCCGTCCCATTGACCAAATAATGCCAAAAACAAAGGAAAAAATTGAAACAACAATAACCCAAGACTAGGGGGAAACAACCCCCAATAGAACCAACCTGTTGGGGGAAACCAGAATCAGGGGAACCAGAACCCCCAAAGGGGAAATAAAAACAAACGCCAAGGGAGGAAAAACAACAAAAACCTCTAGACGAACTTCCCTTGTGCCCTTTGCGGTGAGCATGGTCATTATACTCACCATTTCCCCCAAATTGTCGACTTCAAATGAATTAAAGATTCCATGAATGTGCCACGTCCTCCAGCGCTGCCTACCCCTCAGCAGGCCCCACAACAGTATTTTCAACAACCACCCCCGGTTGTATTGCAAAACCCTATTCCACACCAAGGTGTTATGAATACCCAATAAGAGATGCATCCTGCCCCACCACATATGGGACAATATCAAAATCTTGGGAATCTGGTGGATCGCACTATCCTCCTCACTAGCGAAGAAGAAATTCTTCTACAAATGCCCAGTCGTCAATACAGCGCACCTTCTGAATCTACTCCCACCACTTAGAAAGTAGCTCCAGTTATAGTTGGACAACCTTTGATGATTCCATGCCCTAACACTGAACCACCCATTCATATTCCTCGCATCCCATTACGACGAAATTTCAACAACCCTCAGGCTAGGGCGGCACACAATTACAGTCTAGTCGATGACTTGGTGCAATCTCCTACAGCCATGTCAGCCTTGGAGGTCCTCCAAACCTGTCCCACTCAGTGAAAATCATTGCTTTCCGCCTTGGGGGCAGTTGACCCTGCTGATACTAAACTCATCACATTTTATCTAGATTGTGGGGAACCCTGGGCTACCTCGGTTTCGACAGACACTAATGAAAGTACGCCAAAAATTTTAGCAAGACCCCTCCCCACCCATGTCATCAAGTACTGATGTCACTTACATCCATTATTTCATGACCTTAGTCAAAGAATGGATGAGCTGCCCTTTCTCTCTTTGTGAATCACTTGATCATTTCACATACTAGTGTCCTATGATCATTGAATACAGGTGTCATCAAATGGCCCTTATTCGAAATCCTCCAACCACCTCACTTCTCGTGATGCAAGTGATTCCCCCTATTCCATCTCCAGATATTGTCCACATCACATCCCTTGAACCTGAGTCACTTCCTACCCCTCTATGGTTCATGGATAGACTGTATGAGGATTTTCCCCCAAATCCACCCAATTCTCCGGTTCACTTCCCTCAGGAAATTTTACCCCCAACCACAATTTCTAATCCACATTGTCTAGACATTTGGTTTATGTCAAGAAAACCATCGCACCATAGTTGTGATACCCCCTCTACATCTTCACCTCCTGAAGATAATCACACGGTGATAGTCACCAATGCTCCTTCCTCGGATCCCCTATATTCTCACATTTTCCACTGTGACGAAGATATCCTCGAGGAACTAACTACCCCCGATTTCCCATGGAATTCTCTCCACCACAAAGCGCCTTTTATCTCACAGGAAGCCTTTGACCCTCTTATCCAAGGCTCCATATGTGCAATCTAAACAAAGGATTTTATCCCATAAAGGCATATAGACTGGTTCAACAACCCTATCCCTACCCTCGATGCTTATCAAAATTGACATTTCCATCATACTAGGAATCATAGAGGAAATCACCATTAGTGCCACATGCTCCCCTAAAGAACTCACAGGTTACAAAGCTCTCTTTCAGGAATACCAGGATATTTTTTCCTAGTCATACACGGAGATGCCCGACCTCTATCCTTCTATCATCAAACATCGCATCGACACATGGCTAGATATCACACATGTCCGTCAAAAGAAATTCCCACTGCACCCATACAAATTAGTGGCTATCAAAACCGAAATTGATAAAATACGCGTTGCAGGGTTCATATACCCCATCTCATACATGTCATGGGTTTCCAACCCTGTACCTGTTAACAAAACATAGGGCACTATTCGCGACTGCACTAACTTTCGTGATCTCAACCATGCTTGTCCCAAAGACAACTTCCCTACCCCTTTCACCAACCAAATTATCGATGATTGTGCAGGCCATGAGCCTCTATCCTTCATGGATGGTTTCTCTGGCTAAAATCAAATCCAGATCCATCCAGAAGATCAGTATAAGACTGCATTCACTACCCCATGGGGTACTTTTTCTTATCATGTCGTGCCTTTTAGACTCAAGAACGCAGGTGCGACGTTCCAATGGGCCATGACTTATGTTTTCCATGATCTCATTCACATCATCATCGCTTACTTGGATTACCTCACTGCTCAATCCAAGAAACGAACTCAACATCTAGATGACTTACAAGTTGTCTTTCAACAGTGTAGGTAGTACAATATCCGCTTGAATCCCCTCAAGTGTGTATTTTGCATCATCGTCAGACACCTCCTTGGGTTCATCGTTTCCCAACATGGCATCATTGTGGACCCCCTCAAATTCCAAGCTATCACAGAAATTCCACCACCTCGGAATTTATGCCAACTACAGAGCCTACAAGGCAAAGCCAACTTTTTGCGATGCTTTGTTCCAAATTACGCCACTTGCGCACATGGTTTCCTTTGTTTATTGTGTCATGATATCCCATTTCGATCGGATGAACATGCCCAAACCACTTTGGATGATTTAAAAGTGGTGCTCTCCAACGCCCCTTTCATTAGTCCACCCAACTATGATCGCGACTACATCCTCTACTTATCGGCTTCATCCATCTCAGTAGTAGGAGCTCTCGTCCAACTAGGGGATGATGGTCGTGAACATGTTATTTACTACATTAGTAAAAACCTTTCAGGACCACCTCTGAAAAAAAATCGTGAGGAGAAACTCGCCCTTGCAGTTCAAAAACTGCATCATTATATCTTGCTTTGCACTACCAAAGTCGTGGCAGATTCCAACCCCATGCAGTACTTTCTTATTCGAAGAAAAATTAATGGAAAATTTTCTCGATGGATCACCATCCTTCAGGAATACGACTAGATTTTTCAACTCCCAAAAGCAAGAAAGCACTCGTTCTCGTCGAACTCATCATGGTGTTTCCCTCGAATACTACAAGTTCACCTGTCAATACGGATTTTCCCGACGAACACCTCTTCTACATCCCCTTGGATGATCCCTGGTATGGAAACCTTCTCTTTTACCTTTAGACACAGAAGTTTAGGTCTCACCTCACTCGAGACGATCACCCGCGCACTTGGGTTCCCACCCTTACAGAAACCCATAGTACGGCCATCTGTACGACCTTGCCCATAAAAGAAACCCTAACTACTATGCATAAGGATGAGACCACTAACCTGGCTCTCACAAATCCTGGATCGACTGGATCAAACTCCCTTGATCTCAAAATCTCCTCTAAAAACCTCTCGTCAACTCACTATGGCAGCAGGTACAAATGAGGTGGCATTGTGGGCCCCACAACTATATATAGTCCCTTTTTCCAAACTTCCATGTTCAATTACAGGAGCTCAGAGCATCTATTTTTCGATCCATCTTCATCCATGAGATCGGGATCCCACCATATACACAGTCACATTCCCCAGGTCACCATCCATCCTCAGCCTCGGGGGAGCATTTTTCATCACACCTAGTTATGCATGCTCATGTTCAAAATTATCAAATAGTTGTTATATGTTCTTTATCTTCAGATATTGTTCACGTTGGGTATTTGGTTTTCATGTGTGCAGTTACTTGGTCATCAAAAACCAACGTAGCCCCTTCAATTATATGATCGACACTAGCATGTAATCATTCCCTCTGAATATCAATTGCATATCCCAGTCACACCCTTCGACATTTTCCTGTAGGATCCTCACATTCGGCTCTGCAGTACTATCACCTCCACTGCATTTCAAGTACTTTCACCCGGTAGCACTCTCCCCTACATGAGTTGTCCCATTCATAGTCCCCTTTGGCATTTTGACACGCATACTACTTTCACCCCCTAGGGATGGGAGTCTTGATAGTCTAATGCATGTTCGAGAATCAGCCACATTCTCCTTCTCCTCATTATGCTAGATTTCCCAATGGACTCCCAGGATATATCCTCATGGTTCTCGTTTGATTGCACCTCCACAGTATCATTAACCTTTCATTTCATCCACAATCAGTTTTCCCATCTGCAGATTTCCCTCCATTCCTTTACCTCATACAGAAACCTACCCATGGGGCCCCCACCCTCCACCAATTCTCCACGCAACTTGCACCCTCACAAGCCAAGCCATATTGCACTGGGGCACCAGTTTCTGTATTTGTACACTCATCCCAAATTATTCATTATTCATTTGGTAATTGTAAAAAGCCTTTGTTTCCATCATTTACATAGCTTTTTTTATCGCCCTTCGCGACCTTCTTTTTCCCAGCAAAGCAACTCATGTCGCCCTTGGTTAGGGAACTCATTACCTTCTACTCTCGTTGACATCGTTCATAAACCTCGAGTATCCCACAGTCCATGTACCTCTGATCTCTTAGCTTGTCCACTTTTTCACACCTCTAGCACAATTTAACCCATGTCTAGTCATCCCCCTGACACTAGATCCAGTTTCACAGTTGTTGCCACTCATACTTCACATATATCCCCAACCAAGGAAAGTATTGAGTATCACCGCATATTGACTTCACCCATGTTCCTCATCAATTCTTGATCTCATCCAATGGATTTCATGAAGACCTTTTGATTCTTGGAGTCGTGTATCCCTTTATGTCGACATCAACATAGTTTCCAGAAGGGCGACAGTATCTTGACTCTCATTACCTTTACAATGAGGAGCCTCAGACGGCACAGAGAGAACCATCATTACTCTTTGTTGTCGTTGACCCCCTTAACATTTGACTTCAACACAATCTCATGTTATGGTGGGTCTTACTTTTCGACTATTGCAGTTGTTTTATACTAGCCGAAGACCTCTGAATTTGCTGGGCCATCAATGCCTATGAGTCATTGACACTTCTTATAGGTGTCATTGCCTCTTTTCAGAGTATGTTCACCATCAGAATTGACATCTACCATTATCAAACTGCCCCGGACGGCGCTGCAATTATCTACATCAGCATACAACTTCAGTTATTGTTTTACCTATTTGAGTTACATGACACGAGCATGGGGCATGCCCGCCTCGTTTGTATCCAGACTTTATTTTTGTACCTAGAGAAAGGTTTGGTCCCACAGTTTCCCCTCTCCCTTCGACGGGTCACTCTTGCAGTTCCTCTAAACATTCTTTCTTACAATGGTACTCTCAGTAGAATAAACATTGATGTATTTCGACTATACATATTCTCCTAACCTCACACATCAGGGGGAATTTGTTATCACTGAAATTTCATCTACAAATGGTTATAGGAATCCAGCATCTCCAAACACCTATTAGGTCACCTGCATCCCCAAAAACGCATTTCCAAAAGGCACAAACTATACAATTTGTTATAAAATTGACATGTGCAGAAACACTACAGGAAGCACGCGCACATGCATAGGCCAAAGAAGCCAAAAGAGTGCACATGCGCCCGATGCGCGATTGTGTACAATAAAAGTCGTGCACTCCTGTGAACGACGCATTTATGGTTCTTATTGTCCCCTCACCCAATTCTGGTTCATATCCCAATTCGATTTGACCCTCAAATCCGAGTTGAATCCACATAGGGGGATGGTCAAGGACCCAAGGGTGCCCTAAAGGGCCCCTTGTTCACACTAAAGACCGGTTGGATAATGTCTCAAAGATTTTCTATAAAAAGAGGCCATGGATGCACTATGAATTCAAGAATCTCATTGTATTGTTATGTTGCCTCTATTCTCCATCAAGAAACCTATTTTCTTCAAGGATCATACTAGCAACATCTCATTAAGCTACTCACCTCACCTCCTGATGGAATAAGCTTTGATTTCTTGACCATTTCCTTTCTAGTTTTCCATTTGTAAGAAGATCTCTCACATAGGGGACTCAAGAGCCCTCCCTTGGAGGAAGAGGGGATCTATAAGTCCCCCTTTTTCTTTGGTGTTTTCCCACCAATACAATTTATCCATTGGTGGCATGATTATTGGTCTTTTGATTGATTTTTGGTTCAAGTTTCCTCATGCATTTTAGTTTTCTTTCTTTAGTTATTTCTTTAGTTGTTGTTAGCTTAGTTGTTTGTTTATTTCATGTGATTGATTCATTTGATTCATAAACTAATCTATGTCTTGTCTAGCAGGCCCAACTAGACTTGCAAGTGTCCCTCTTTTGCTCATTCAATTGGCAAAAAGGATACAACAGTCTCATCAATATTTAAGGTATTACACTTCCCTCGTCAAGGGAAAACAATTATAATCGATCAACTTGTGTTTTGTATCCTAGACCTAAGTCACAGGGTTTTTCCAAACTTGAACCCTTAGGTTCAAAATTCAGAAAGCCTCAAAAAAAAAATTAGATTCATCCAGGTTCGTCGAACCTCTAAAACGAACCCTTTTCGTTACCTTGAGGAGACGCATTGCAGTGACTATTTTGTGTGGTAAATCCCTATGCTCAGGCCTTCTCCACTACACTTAAGCCTACCCTCAACGCTCATGCCTCCAGGCTCTGCCTAAACCTCATCGCTCGAGCCTCTACCACCGAGTTTAAACTTTGAAGTGGCCATAAACTTGACACTCAAGCCTCGGCCCTCCGCCTCACAGGTGACCACTATCAGTTTAGCTCCGGACAAACAAAAAGTCCGCGAATTGAGGGATTTTGTCACACAGTCTACGGTGAAGTTTGAACCCGTTTTAAATTTTGACGTTGAAGTTTAAATTTCAATAAAGAAATGGATTTTATATGATTAAATTATTCTTACTCATATATATATATATATAGGCGAACCTAAAGATGAACCTCATATGAACCTTATTGAAAAATTTGAACCTGGATATAACTTAATCCTTTTCAAACTTGAACTGTGTGACATAGTCCTAGATCTTGGATCCAATGCGGGATCTAACATACCCATTTTCAGTGATGCCCAGAAGTCCTACATGAATGTTGGTGTGGAAATGTTCAAAGAATATTCACTCATGGGAACATTCCCTTTTCCCCCACCACATCCTACTACGAATATTTCTCCAATCAATATCATATCTTCATTTACCCATGGGTCCCTTTGGTATTTCGATCCTTGGGTGGTACCTCATCCTGAGGATGTTGAGTCTTATGGAGCTTTCATGCTTCTCACTGCGGTAGAGATTTCATTTCCAGTGGTCCCATCAGCATCCGTTGATATTAGTCAGAAACTACATCCTCATATGGAGTATGATCATCCTACTCCACCTGCATGGGTAATTGACTCTCTGAGTTCACATGATTTCCTAGATAATAAGTTTCCTTCGAATAAGGCCATCTTGGATGCCATGGCTTCCATAGATAAACCCATGGATGAGAAGACACATCTATCATCTTTTCCCGATTCAGAACCGACGAGAGTTAGCATGAAGAGCCTTGATACAAAACTAGGGGAATTTTCTGGGGCATCTAGTGAAATTCCACATCTTCACCCTTTTCCACCTTGGTTATCTTTTTTGAAAATTTCCACGAATTCTCTACTTCCCATTACACTGAAGATTTATGTTTCATAACCCCCTTTATGTCTTTATGGGAATCATCAAGGGGCCTCTGTAGCTCATGAAAATACTCTTGATGAGTGTCTTCAGCCATAGAAAATAGTTAATATGTGGTGTTTCCCCCACATGGTGATCCATATGATGTCGACACCGGCTCATGAGTTCATCGGTAATGATCAAGATCATTGGATTCAGCCTAGAAATGGGCTCTACTTTGCATAAAATTTTGGATGTGTAGTGCCTTGTACATAGATGTGTGGTGTGTGTGCTTTATGTTTTTCATATATCATATCCTAAAAATCCAAAAATATTTACTTTTTTGAGATTTCACTACGCGTTTTGACCCCAGAAACTAATTTACATGTGTTGACAGGATTATGGGGACTTTTTTTTATGGAAATGACAACTTCCACTGAACTTGAGGTACGTGTTCTTGAACTAGAATATGGTGATAGGATTTTCCCTAAATCCATTATTTTCATTATTAACCTTCCATTATGTCGTCACAATGCCTTAGGTTTGATCCCATTAGGTTGGGACATTAGCCACTCCATTGTTTTCACAACATAACTTGTACGGTAGTGCCTACCCTTTATGGGCACCCTAGTTAGCACCAAGATTTCCATTCATTGCTCATGTTGTGATTTCTCGTAGGCCCAGGAACCCTCTTGTAGCCCCGCCATGTGTTGACGTTGAGACTCATTTTCCCTTCTTCATCTATATTCTGGCCATATCTTGAGGGGATTCCCGACTTGTCCCATACAACATTTTTTTCCTTTGACTTCATCGAGAACGTATACATTGCTATGGGTTTTGTTTGCATTGGAAACTAATATTCATGAACCTGCTTTCCTTGTCTCACAACCTTTAGAATGAAATGTGAGGTTGTAACTTGATCACGCATTTGACTGACACTTAGAATATTGTGTTTTAACCCTTCGACATACAAGACATTTTGTGTTTTAGTCTTTCTGGTATCAATACTAACAGTACCTTTTCCAACTATCCTTGCAAAAGCATTATCCCCAAAGGTAGCACTGCCTCCTTTTTCTTCCTTTATGATGAGAAATTTTTTCTGATTCTTTGTCATGTGTTTTGAACATCCACTATCAATGTACCATTAGCTTCCTTTGTCTTGAGAATACATTGGAAGTCCACATTCTTCCTTCTTTGGTTCTTCTTGCATCATTTTCCACACCTTTGTGTATTCTTATATATGCTTGGTGTTATCACTCCAAGAGTCACTCCCAAACTGCAAATGAGAGTAAGCTTGGTAACATAGAAATGTAAATGGATTAAAATAGTTTGAATAGGTGGATCAACATGAAAAGAGTAAAAGGGAAGACATTAGATTGTTGCAAATACATTCCATTGGGCATGGAGTCATAACATTTTGTAGATCACAGGTGTAATGATCCCAAGCCATTATGCAAGGATCATCACTATTTTGGTGTCTTTTTAAAACTTTTTCTGAGTGAGGTATTTCGTCAAACACTTTGCTGATCTACCTTTTAGATGTGTTTATATGTGTGTATGCAGCAAATAAC
>ML793551.1:405246-418595 GCA_009831015.1 Picea engelmannii
CGTTATTTGCTTTGATTGTATTGCAATAGCCCTTTTCTTCAATGTCCTTTGCATGCCAAAACCCCTCTATATTCACCCTAGAGCAATGTACACAAGAAAGTAGAGAAGAATACACACCAATATTGAGCAAACGAGTCTTTTTGATTGTATTCATCTCTAATACATAATAATTAGCTTAATATTCACAAAGAAATAACATAGATTCACACGATACGTTATTTGCTTTGATTGTATTGCAATAGCCCTTTTCTTCAATGTCCTTTGCATGCCAAAACCCCTCTATATTCACCCTAGAGCAATGTACACAAGAAAGTAGAGAAGAATACACACCAATATTGAGCAAACGAGTCTTTTTGTTCCATTTTCAACCATACAAAATGAGAGTGATG
The DNA here is from genome assembly GCA_009831015.1 of Picea engelmannii. NCBI lineage: Eukaryota > Viridiplantae > Streptophyta > Pinopsida > Pinales > Pinaceae > Picea > Picea engelmannii. The sequence continues at coordinate 405,636 of ML793551.1, forward strand.
CCCACCTTAAATAGGTAGAGGCCTCAAAACCATACATAGAAAACCATGAGCTACAATGAAACCATGTGCTAGAGTAAAACCATGGGCCAATACCACGAGCTGAGTGAAAACCATGTGAGAAAACCATTGGAAGTTACAACAAACTCCTCAAACTGAGCAAAACTCCAACTAACTTTACATGTGTGGTCTATGGAGGAGAGAGAAAAAGTGCGCTCTCCCTTTAATTGAACTAATAACCTTGTGGCATGTGTGAGGTCAAAGGACCCAAGAACTAGGGCGCCCCCTAACTAACCCCCAAAATCATGCAACAACTTCATCACATGTGTGAGAACAAGTCGAACGTTGAGGTGTGCCCCTTCTAGAAGGTTCTAGAAGCTTCCCACGCGTGGAGAAAGAAAATGTGCCTTGGAGAGGAATTTTCACACATGCCAAGTGGATATATGCCCACGTGGCTCATACAATGCTTCGTATGCTGATAAGTGTACAAAGTGTTGATGTGGACACCTCAATGATGATGTGGCATTCTTGTCATTGTTAATTGTGTTGTCATGGATACCAATGCCGTGACATGGATCCCAAGAAAATTTACATGGATCTCAATGTATGGAGATATAGTTGAATATCGGTACATGAATCCCAATGTAGATACATGGATCTTGAGGCAATAACACGGTTTTTGAGGCATAGTGCACATATCCAATGTGGGGCCCACCTATATTTATGTATCAATCTTTAAACAAGTCATTAGGCAACAAACACCGAGTAATATCCTCTAACAACAACTTAATCATAGGTTAATTTTATAAATTACCTAAGTTTAGCATGGTGGGACAACTTTTATCCCTATTACATGTGTTAATGCCTAGGAAAAAATGTGTTTTCTAAGCAATTTGGTTAGAGATAGGTGAATTTGATGAATAATGGATGGAAAAAGGAAGGAAACTTCATATTTTGACTCTCAAAGTCATTTTAAATCATGTATGAGGTCTTTTGCTAGTCCAACTAACCTTTTTGAGCTAGGAATCTTGAGTTTTTGTACTTGTAAGCCTTCGAAAGGGAGCTTGGCTTAGAGTTATCACCTCGACACCTTTTATTACCCCCCTTTTACATTTTACTTTGTTTTTTCTTAGTCCTTTTTCTTTAGATATGCATTTTCAACATAAGATCTTGGGGTTGAAACTTTTTAATGAGGTAGCATGGCTCAAGCTTTTTTTCTTTTTCATTTTTATCATTTATGCTCTTCACCTCTAGCCATTTTGGCTTTATTTTGACTTAGACTTAGACTTACATTATTCTTCAATTAGACCTTTCTGGATGACATTTGATAATTCAAATATAACTAGAGATAATGTTTCTTTTATGAACAAGATGGTAATGAAGGGGAATGCTGGAAAGTGTTAGAGGTGGTTATGATATGGACATACTACTTAACCATATCACTAGTCGTACAATTAGTCCCAAGTAAAGACAACATTCATCTAAGAACAACATGTCCCCTCATGGTGAAATGAGACAAAATAATAAAAGTATTAGCCTTAAGAAGTGTTATAAGATATAATCCATGTTCATTACTTTCATGATATATTATAAACCATCACACCACTTCTAAAGAGGAAGTCATTAGATGAAATCATAGCACATCAACTGAAAGAAGCATGAAGTACCATCTGTGGAAGCACATATTATCTGAGGTGTAAAGCATATGAGCTGATATACCATGGTAGAGCTATTTAAAGGAGCTCAAGAAGGATGTCAGGCTGGAAGGACTGAAAAATTAGGTTGGAATGGGCATATATGAGTAGGAGAGCTCATCCAAGAAGCATTAATGCACCTATGAGAAGGTGGTCCAGAAGTAGTTTCCCTTGAGGGGGTGACACGACGAAGGATAAATTTAATTTTCAAGGATTCAACAACCAATCATTAAGGAGGTTGATCGAAGATGGAAAGAAGAAAGGACTATATGCACCTAACCTTCACCCACACAAGAAATTCATTTTCTTGAAAGGCTCCAACAACTCATACAAAGGTAGATTTTTTTGCATTAAATTTTTTGAAAGCATTAGAAATATGCATACAAAGACCCTTCTAGTACAAATGATTAGAGACACTAATTTATGACATGTTAAATGTATTTTCCATAGCCTACTACGAGGAAGAAGAGGAGATCCAACCAACATTCATGCTATTGGAATTGTTGCAAACACAATTTTTGAAAAAGAAATAGTTTTGAAGTATGGTGACCTTTGTGTCTAGTTGTGGATGTTAAGATCAATAGGGCTTCGCTGCCAAAACTTGACCTTGGATATGCGTTGAACATGATTACAATTGAAACTATTAAGACCTTGAACCTTCAAGAAATGAGGAAAATGCACACTATCTTATATATGACATATCAATTGATAGTAAAGTTGAAAGGAGTACTTGGGGATGTCATGCTTGTTGTGTAAGCTTGGGAATAACTTGTTGATTTTATTGTAATTTAGTCAAAGAAAGATAATGATGGATAGCACCCATCCCAGGAAGACCTTGGTTGGCCACTATTGATGCAGTGATTGCATGTCATTTTGGAAAAATGGCAATTGGTCATGGATGGCCCAAAGCCTTATTCTCGCTAACACAACCCATGAGCTTAAAGTATAATTAAGCATGATGGTTGGAAGATAAAGATGAAGAGCTTGATAACAAAGACATCAATGGTGGATAAAATTCCTCACACCAATCATGAAGAGGAAGACAATGCATTCTAAGTCCTAGTGATTGATCGATGCAAGAATTTCAAAGAGGAAGAGAATTTCCTACAAGACCCCAAAATAGAATAAAAATTTATAGAGTAACTATGTGCATCAATTACCTAGGTATGTGATCAAAACTCTTTTATTTCATACATATAATTTATAAGAAAACATTAATAGCCATTTCAACACAATCTAATATAATAAAAGAGCAAGTTAACGAGGTCTTGATGACTTGTAAAGAAGCTTTTGCATGGTTACATGTAGACCTAAAGGGTATCCCTCTTAACTTGTAATGACATTAAATTTAAGGATGTTTTGAAACTATTACACAATGCCAGAAAATGATTAACCCAAAAATGAATGTTTTTTTTACATGAACACCCTTTATTTTTTGGTCAGAGTCGGGGACTTAGCAGATCACTCATGGGACATGTCACTTTGAGGATTCCTATTTGGAAATCGAACCCGGGCCAATGATGTAAAACTCCCACCGATTAACCTCTGGGCCACAACTCAACCGACTTAAAGTGAAATATATGGGGGTGGGATTTGATCCACTTATGTGTGCACGGGTCATGCTATCATTTAATATAATATCTCTGGGTGCAACCACACGTTCGACCACTACCTCAAGGTGACCCCATGGCTTCGGGTTAAGTCCTCATGGGAATTGAACCTTGCCCAATGGTGAAAATCTCCTCACTTTCCACCATTGGATCCAATCCCTTTGGACAACCCAAAGATGGATGTTGTAAAGGAAGAACTATAGACTTTATTGCAGATGGATGTTGTAAGGGTCTTGCTTCATTTTAGGGATATTGATTCTCATTCGATCCTAGGTTGCTACAATGCACTTTTGTTCCCTTTGGATTAAACCTCTAGCTAGGACTTATGCTATCATCCTATCTTCGTCGAATCCTTGTGGCTTGGATTATACACATTTAAATGGTGGTGCCTTGAGTTTTTAACCCTCAATTCATCGAGTGATTACTCTTGCATAATCCATCACGACCTAGGAAGAATTGTGAACATAAATGCTATCACTAGAATAATTGTGAATTGAAATGCTATCATTGGAATAGTAGTGAACTGCATTGGTCTGTTCGCTTTCACCTTTGCAGTTGCAAGTGGTAAGTACCTTGACGATCAGAATTGCTCTAACCAACTCAACGACATTGTATAACTGAACTTGAGTGAAGTATTTGGGTTTGCGTCTGCAATAGTGAGGTGAGGTATTGTTGTCGCTTTTGTGAATCTAACTATTCTTGTCCTTTGTCTTGACTCTAAGCTTGCAATTGAAAACTCTGTACCATATCAACACTCACAACCTTTCGTGCGAGCAAACAAGGCATTCAAATCATTGGTTAGAATAGTTGCAAATCTCTCATTCGATACTAACTTGGAACTTTTGCTTGGATAACCGTGAAGCCTCATTGGAGCTAGTGCCAAGTGTGCTAACTTGTTGAATTTTCTCATTCCTACCCTACCTGCACATCAGGGATTAAGCATGAACATAGAGGTAATAGTCTTAGGGATTAAGGACAAGCTCCCTTTCACCCATCATTCGAATCACACACTCGGGTTTGGATTGGAATGGTGGTTTGGATAGTTGGTGTTCGTCTTTTCTAATGTGATTTTAGCCCTGATGTGTAGTTCGCTCTCAAACCTCCCTCTTAACTCTTTGATGTATTTAGGATTGTATATGGTTTTATTTTCAAATTAATGTATTACGCTTTCACATGTGGTGTTGGTGAACTTAACAACATGACTCCAAAGAAAGGGAAATATCTAAGAAGAAAGTTGAGGAACCAACAACATTTGAATCTAGTCCCACCTTCGATGATACCTCTCCCAATATCAAAGCGTAGTGTAACCAGACAACACCCTATTTAGGACATACTAGAGTGCTTCCCTGCCACAAGTACCACTTTCCAACATGAAAGGTAAAGAAGATAAAAGAAGTGATTGATTCTATGGGTACGAACGGCATGGTACAATTATCTCAGTTGCACAAGATTGCAACAAAGCCAAAAGTCTTCCCGTTCCCAGATGTAATTCAATGGTTAATCAAAAGAGAAAATACTAAGGAACACGAGCAAATGCCCCTTGTCAATTTCTCAGGTTCCCCTGGTGAAAGGGCCTAATTAAACCTTTCTTTGTTGAGATGGTGAACTTTTTAGTTATGACTTAGTTACCTTAATCTGGGGTATGAAAAATATGAAATGAAACTACCATGCAATGTGTCAGTGTAGTATGAAATGATGCTAACCAATCTTGGTAACTAAGGCTGGTAATACCACTGATAGCAAGGGTAAAAGTGCATTGTTGCTATCTTAAATGAACTGATGTCAAGTCCTCTCATCTTCCTCATGATGCTGGAAAGACTTGACTACTGGGAACACTTCTCTGTTATAGAACCAACAACCTGAAATTTAAACAAGTTAGTCACACAACATAAGAGAGACTAATCTACTACTAGATGCAAGTGAATAACTTGAGACTCTAAGCACTCAAGAATAGTTTACAAAATACTAAGAGAATTCATATTCCAAATCAGATGATAGAAGGGAAAATATAATTGAGCAATTAACAAAGTGCAATACACTAGTCTAAATTTCTCCACATTGTTGAGTTACACTAGCACACCAAATCCTTTGTCGCCCAGGGCATGCTCGCTAAAGAGCCAGATTGCTGGGAATTTTGAATGAGGTTGGACACGCTCGAAAGATAGAACATGTTGCCCCTAACACAATGTCTCTGTCTTATCATGTTCTGACTCAGACAAGCATGGCTAAACTCTTGGGCCTATGATATTCCATTTACATTCTATTTATAATGCAATAGAATAGACTTGCTTACTTACAAAAAAAACAAAATGATATAATGTTCAAACTCATAAGAACAAAGAGAGTTGGGGGAGGAAGGATTAATCCACAACCAAGCCCAAATTTGGAAGAGTATCAAAAGCTGGTTAGTAATGGTCTCTTTATTAACATATGAAGAAATCTTACAATGCTAAGCAAACTGCTACAATTTTAATTATAAGATTTGCCAATCACTCTTGGTCTTCCTAGCTTACTTGACTTTCTAGCATTACATTATTATTGTTATTATTATTAATCCCAAGTGGATGATGGGGATATTCTTTAATAAAATATATTTGATACTATACAATTTCCCTCATTGCATGTGACACTTTCAATCAAAAACTTGTCTTCTTGTGCGTACAAGCCCGTTATCCCCATTTTGTTGGATAACTAAGGAGATGATGTCTCGAGGCCCTCACGTCGCAGATACGGAGTGCTGAGAGACCACATGACTAGTAGTGTCCACTTGCACATATGGAAGCCCGCTCTATCACCACAATTTGAATCCATCGTCATCACATCCACCACACTAGCTAGCTTCTGGAAGGCACATGGGTCTTGCTCCATGCAGTATGAGTAAGGTATTGTGGCAGGTAATCACCCTAATTTTTGAGGCATTTAAGCATGTTGTATTGAAGTTGATTTTGATTATAGAATGCCTGCTTGGACATTATTCTTTTGACCCTGTTTCACCTTGGTGAGTGTCATCAATTTCCTAGTAAGTGGCCAAATTTTTGGGAAGGGTTGCAACTGGGGATCCCTTGAGGGGTTATCGTACCATTCCCGACCATACTTTTCACTTTCCACTCATTGCATTCCCATCACATTGCCCTCTTTTAGGCCCTTTGACCTTAATGACCCAAGAGGGGCATGTACCTCATTTCATGGGAAGAAGGGGCTAAAGGCCCAGGGGGATGGTTGCTGACAAAAGATAAGAGCCTAAAACATAAACCTTCTAGATGTTTGCCCAGACAGGTCTTGAGAATGATGAGCTGCTTCTCTTAAAAGAATTAGAGACCTGCACAATATCAAACAAATAATAAATATCCCGCTTGAATATAAGACTAACACAAGTGCATTACAACGCTTTACATGGTTACCCCTATGGAACTTTGTGGACCTCTTCTTTCAAGTGACACCGTGTTACTGCCCCCCAAGCTAATTGATTAACTATTGGGAGCGCACACGTGTTTGGATCATTGATTAATTAATAAATGACAATAAATGAGCTTCGAAAAAGGTTGCATTGAGGAAGAAGGTGCAACACATCCGCTACAAAGGCACCCATAAATGAGATAACACGAGCCCTTGTATGCCATGAAACTCATTGACCTATGAATTCTAACCCCCTGTCCACCTCATCATCCACTACATGACCTTGAAGGGGCATCCTTGGGAGCATCCCCTACTTGAGGGTTTTGGTCTACCCAATAGGACTTTTATGAGACCCCTCCCATACCTAAGCTTGGTCAATTGTATAGGGTCTTGGAGCATTTGTTTAATTTGATGAGGTAGTTTTGATGCACATGTTTAGGAGCCTTGTTTATTAGATGTGGTTTTCACTTTCCATGATATTTTGACTTGAGATCCTTGGAGGGCGTGCCTATTTTTTTTGCAGGACCTTGTTTGGTGGACAATTTTGGAGGAACAAGCCTAGCTTGGGCTTCCATGGGGATTGAAGCCCACAGGTTGGAAGCCAAGGGCCCACATGCCAGATCATGATGAATTTCCTTTGGAGGCCTAGAAGACACATTGGAATACATTACCTATCCCTCACATGCCAAACGACTTGCCTAGGAAAGGAAAAACGTCACTTTTTGAGGCTTGGCGTCACCTAGAGCTAGGGTTGGTGGTGATGGAGTTGTTTCTCATTAACATTTGGAATGATTTGATCGGAGGAGACATGGATTGACCTTGGCACATGGAGAGGAGGATGTAGGAGCCCCAACGACCTTCACTTTCTTCTCCAACGATTTGGAAAAGTGTCAAAACATCTCCCTAAAGGGGTGACATCATCTTGTTTTAGGGTTTCTAATGTGCAAAAGTGTAAATTGAATATTATTATTTATGTAAAGGGGTTAGATGAGGGTTGTTGACCCCTTATCTTATGTTTTACCCTAACTAAGTGGACAAACTATGTTTTAAAATTTTTGTATAAATAGAGATCATGTGAATCTCATTTCATAACATAGCTCTCCCATGTGGAGAAGGACACTTGGCTGAAATTTTCGCCCTACTTGGGAAAATTCACTCTCTCTCTCTCTCTATTGTGATATGGTTTATCTCGTCTTATGGAAGGAAGTAGTGCGCTATCTCTTGGAGGTCCTTCTCTTGCCTTGGTGATGAAAATTCTCGGTAACTAGGGTTTGTCTTGGCATTTTTCTTGGAATTTGTAAGGAAAATATGCATTTGTTAGGTTTCTTTTTTGTTTCATGGTTGTTATTGGCTAAATCCTTGGAGGAGTATTAGGGCATACACCCTCCACCAAGTTTTATCATTGTTGTTAGTTGAAAGGACTATTGCAAAGGTTACTAGGAGGAATAAAAGGGTTTACACCCTCCTAGACTTTACCTTGTTAGGGTTGCTATCTCAAGGGAGTAAAAGGGCGTACACCCCTTGAGATTTAGTAATCCTAACCTAATACAAGAAGACTCCACAATCCATTTGGCAAGGCACTAATCTTTTATTTCATTAGAGAAGTAAAATGCTCGCGTTGAAATACATGATTTTAAGAGATATCAGATTTGTTCAAAGTGGAATCAATTATTTGCCTTAATTGCTTGCTTGATCCACTAGGGTGTTTTGATTGGTCAAGCATACCTTGTTTCTGTTACAAATTTATGCTACAACCATTAGGGCTGCAACAAACTCTTTTTTCAAGCTCAATTTCTCACTCTTTTACCGTTGGAAATAATTGGAAACTTGCTACTATTAATCTACTTGATGTTGGCTATTGTTGGGCAATCGTTTGGCTGATTCCTTGGGGTAAAAGTAGCTTCTGTAGAAAATAACTGCTACAACCACTTGGATGCCATAAATATACTCTGAAGACTTATCTTTACAACCATCTAAATACCACTAAAGTTGTACTAAAGTGTTGAGAACTTATCTACATGTTTTATGCTTCATAACTCAACTAATCTTTGATGCTTCAAGTGGTTTAATCTGCAGTAGTTACTTGATTTCATTGCTGATATATATCTTTGTTTATTGCTGCAATCAGAGTCAACAAGCTTAACTTGATTTTCCACCTAACATATACTATGTACAATTGTTTTTTCTTGTGTCTCAGGTAGGTACAAACACTCTCAGCGGGTACTCAAGGACTTGGAAACCATAAACCATTCCTAAGACTCATCCTCAAGCCTTCTTCCATATAGTAACTTGACCTATAGGGGATTTCATTTCATCATCTCACTTTCCATATCATTTCCCCCTAGGGTCACCAAGATTCCCCCCTTGAAGTGATTCTTTTATCTCTAAAGTGACGGGAATACCTGCCTAAGGTGACAGTGGGTAGGGGTTCTCTAAGTTCTCTCCATTTTGGTGGTTGGGTCAGGCATTTCCCAACCTACAACTTGTGTGATAACAAATCCAAACAAAGGCCTCATGACTTTGGGAAATGGTGTAAGTTGGCTTATCTTATGCATTACATTCTAGTGACTTGCAAATTTTAGGCCTGTTGGAAATATTGTTGTCATTGATGTCAAAAACAGGGGGAGACTACATATGTCCAAGATAAATATTGCAAGATGGAGATTGTTGGAAATATTGTTTTTGGATTTTTGATGCTTAGTTTGGATATCCTATCTCTTTTTACTCTGAATACCTATCTCAAATGGCAACATAGGATATATGGTTGAAAATATTATTTCGATGCCTTTCCAACAATATATGTCAATCCCTCTAAACTCCATAGGAATGGGGAGATATGAACGATTCTGTCAGGTCAACCCCACTAGAAAGTACAGGTCAATCCAACTAGTTTTACAAGTCAGCCCATAAGTGAACACATAAACACTATAAATACATGATATGTGTATGCATTTGAAGAACATCCAAGCAAAAAGAGAAAGTACAAGTTCACTGAAGAGAAAGTATAAGTGCACTGAAGAGATCTGGGGTGCACAAGAGGAGCTGGGAGTATTCTTGGGGTCTAAAGTTGTGCAAGAGGAGTTTTATTGGAGTTTTAAGGCTGTTCCATGAAGGACTAAGGTCTATGATGCTACAAAGTGCGCTGTTTTGAGGTTGTGATATTACAGTTTGGAATTATATTTTGCAAATGATTATATGAGGTTCACTAGGGCATGAAGGCTAAATATGACTAGGGTTTGAAGCTATATCTTGGGTATGAAGCAAGGAGAGGTGCTGGAACATGAAAGTTAAGGGTATGATGATGCTGTGTTAAATGCATGAAGTATGAAGCATGCAGGTGATGTCAGAAGTACTCTGTGTATGAATATCTTAGATTGGTTCCTATACATGTCTCATTGAGTTGGTTCTCAGCTAAGGAAATTGGTGTCTCCAGTAGGTTGGTGCCTACACAATATCTTGTTGAGTTGGTGCTCAACTGAAGAGATTGGTGTCTCTAGTAGGTTGGTTCCTGCACAATATCTTGCTGAGTTGGTGCTCAATTGAAGAGATTGTTGTCTCTAGTAGGTTGGTGCCTATAGACATTTATAAAGATAAGTTTTTGTGGTTTTCTCCCACTAGGGTTTCCAAATTAAACTCTATGTACTACGATTTGAGTTTACATGCATTTACTATTTTAAATTTAATGAATGATTGATGAATGCTCATTTAAAGTAAAAATGATCTTATACTGATTCACCCCCCCTCATTATAATCATAAGTTCAACAATTGGTACCAGAGCAGGTTCCTTTGGAAACAGTGTAAATGCTGGAAGGAAAATCTTGGGAGAACACATGGCTAGTCAAGAAGAATTCATCTTCGTGGCCATGGATACAAAGACTACTAATACATAAAATGAATACAATCAGAAAGAAAAATCAAATTTATAAGAAGAAGACATTGATGGGGAGGTGAATCTTGAATCAGAACTCGTTAATGCCTTAAAATAAATAGACAGAATCATGGGAAATAATAAAAAAAAGAAAGAGAAATTGCAGAAATAAAAAAAAGGATCATGATCTTGATGAAATAGAAAGAATAGTTATCATCCCGAAGACTCAAATAGAAAAGGAAAACACGATAGAAGAAGTCACGAGAAGCCAACTGAAAAAAAAAAAAAGAGGAAGAAAATTGCGAGAAACTAGAGGCTGGAATAATTTCATTAAGAAAGGAACTAGAGAAAACAACTAATCAATTGAGTAGAAGCTTGAAGTTTGGAAAGAGTACTAAAAAATTAGATAATATTCTTAGATACCAAAGGTCACCATTCATCAAGCTAGGTCTTGGCTACGACGAAAAACAACAAACCCTCGAAGGAGATGCAAGCACTAAGCCCACAAAGCCATCAAAAAAAGAAAATGAAGAAAGGCCTTAAATCTATGCTAATATTCTCGAAGGATCCATAAATAATGAAAGCAACAGTAGGAAAGGAAATGATGACCAATAGAAACCCAATTCTCCTCACAAGAACAACAAGAATGATTTCAGAAGAGTTGTTCCACCAAGAAGGCCTTTCAAAACCTCGTACCAAAATCTCTTTATTGGCTATTGTTTTTCTTGCAAATTTTTTGATCATAAAACATTAATTTGTAGAGCTTATGCAAGAAGTGATCATGTGAGATATATAAATAGAGGTTCTTATAACACCTCAAAGAATGATTATATGAGCAAAAAAACTAGAAGTTCTCATGGGTTTATTGATAGAAACTACAATTTATTTGCTCCCCTAATTGATTACAATACTAAATGTTATAAGTGCAATAACTATGGGCACATAGCATGTGACTATAGTCGTAGCATAATAAAGTATTTTAAACGAAATAGGGGAGAATATGTTCTTACCAAGTGTTAGCACATGAATTTGCAGTAGCATTTTTGGTCATTTCAGAGTGTTGATGAATTAGGAGTTTTCGCAACTCCAACTTCATCAATGATAATTTTTGTTAGCACTCAATCTGCAATGATGAATTTTGTTTTAAAGTTCGATGCAGGAAGTTCCTGCAACAACAAGTACAAATTGGTTTGGTGTGTATTGAATTCCTCCGGAAGAAGTCACGTTGGACGAAAGCATGGAACATATTTTAAATTCTTAAAGGCGGGTGGATATCATTTCCATTGGGCTGGGAATGAGGAGAATTGGTAGTGAGGTATATCTCTTTCAGAGTTACTTCACAAGAATCAACTAAGTTTTTTGTGTTTTGAAGAATTGATTACATCACATAGAAAAAACACAGAGATTCCGTAGCGCCATGGCACCATGGAATCGTCTATACAGGATATTCTACAATTTCGCTACCTAAGGTGATACAAAATCTCCTAGCCAAAATCAACAATGGTGCTACCGAATCTACAGAGTTGTTTTAAGAGTGGCGCTACGAAATCTGCAGAGCTATTTTAGGAGTGGCGGTACAAAATTTCATGTAGCAGTTACTAATACTAATTTGATCATAAAAGAAAAACGACGAAGTGGGTTTATCTAAATATTTTTTTGGAGGAAGATGATATCCCTATTGACTTGTTGACCAAACTTCAGCCTGACCTAATTTGTAAATTGAGAGAAACAATTAAAACGCCAGTGTGCTATGAAATGTGCTGCCAATTCTCTGTTTTGCATAGTTGATTGGATATTCGCCTATTTGGGGGTTGCCACCTATCAAAGAGGGTTTGAATGGCTTCTCAAGGATCATTTAGATATCAAGGGACACCTGCACCTAAGTTTATCTCCATTAAATACCTCATGCAGTGAGGTGGAAACACTTTATTAATGACTTCCAACAATTTCCTGAAAAATTAGCAGTTTGTTGGATTTTTGTCTCTTTGACTGTTGCCAACTATCTCCAAGGCTTAGAATCCAATGGAGGAGATGGGATTTGACCTCATAAGTATATTTGGATGCTATTTTCTATTTAATGAAGGATAGATCTCTTGGAGAGGGGTTGGATTCATGATCCAAGAGAGGAGAGATCTAGAGGAGCAATTGAGTTGCTCATTTGTAAGCCCGAGGGCATGTATTGTATGCATTTCTGCCATTAGAGATTCATGAAAGTTGTGATACAAGATTGTTTTTATCTTGTTTCCATTCTTTCTTATCATCTTGATTGAGTAATATTTACAGATTTTGAAGATCAAAAGCTGCCTTTGGTTAATGAATTCATGAGCTGCAAAGGATTTGTGGTAATTGCTTATTAATCATAGATTATTGTTCAAGCACTCTTTAATCTATATT